>BGPR01018009.1:7951-31501 GCA_013235015.1 Araneus ventricosus | reverse complement strand
GTTTTTTTTTTTTTTAATTCAATCTATTTAAGAGTATTTTGTGTTCATAAAGTAAAGATAAGATTTAAAGCAAAATATATCAAATTCCAAAATATTACTGTTTTCAATTACTCTTTTATATTAATATTTTATTACTATTGTATAATAATTATGTTTTTTGTTGTAAACCTTAATCTTATTTCAAACAAAATAAGTACACATATAATCATTATTATTGTTACGCTCACAAATGTCATTAAAACACATAGTTAAAATTTAAAAATAAAATTTGACATATGATCTATAACGTAGCGCTTTGTTTCTGAACTGCAAATATATGTTTATGTAATATAGCATGACATGTGACAAGGGGGGGGGTCAAAAATAATGAAAAAAAAGTATGACATCATGTATGGACAGCCCCCAACATAAAAAATATTAGCGAGGGATTTTTGAACCTAGCTTAGATAATAATGACAACATCTGAAACAGTACTCCCCTCTCCAAAGTACTTATTTTTTTTATAACCAGATTTCTCTATTCAAGCTCGCATTATGTTGGATTTCATGAAAATAAAATGGCCATAATAAAATCAATATTCTTTCTCAGGACAGTTAGCACAATATTGAGAAATTAGAGAAAATGTCAGTCATGGTAGTTAACAATAAATTAAATCATTTCATAAATGAAGCTGACAGAAACATTAACCTACCCTTAAAGAAAGTAATGGATAAAAATTACCCTATACTTATTTTTTAATTTAATTTATATAATTGATGCCATTTAACTTAACGACATGCATATTAAACTTATATCAAACCTTACATATAGTTTTATGCAAAATTTTTTAAACTGTTAAAAATTTATTCAATTTAAGAAACATAAGTAATTCTAATAATACTTTATTAATTTATAAGATCTACTGTAAAACACATACGTTATATTATTAAATAATTTTTCATCCATGTCATTAGGAATCAATGACAGTTTAGTTTAGTTAATGTCTCGTTTTGAAGCAACACTGGGGCTATTTCGGGATAGACTTGGTAATTCTGACCCACAGTCAGATGATGGGGAAGACACCCGAGCTGGCACCACCCTCTCCAAACTTCCGCACCACATTAGCAGGAGGATGTTTGACCCACTATGTATGGTTTAACATGCACCAGGGCCACATGCATGGGAGATCTTCAATGGATTGGATTTCTAACATGGAATCCTCCAACCCCAAGACCTTACCACAAGGATACAGTGACCTTGAAATGATTGACAGATAGTTTGTTATGAAAACATACTTATTTAATTACCTTTTAGCAAAATTATTGCACTGACATAAGCATTCATAGTTATAAATGTTTTTAATTTGATATATACATCAAATATATCAATTTCAATTTTTAAAGACAAAAATGACACAACATCAGAGAACATTGAATCTAAAACGTAACAAAAATCAGTGGTGATGGTGATTTCATTTCAAAAATCCTGAAAACAAGTGTGCTGTAAAAATCTGACATAATTTTCAATAATTGTAGATTGTTAATGTGATGCAGAAACACACGCTTTAACAAAAAATGACCGGATTTTCACTACTTTAATTTCTAACAAGAAGTTTTGACTACTCTATAGATTTTGATGCAATCTATAATTATTAAATTAACTTAAAGATATATTTGTTCTAAATCGACATTTAAGAAAGATAAAGAATCTAAAAATATTCTGAAATTCCAGATTTAAGAAAGTAAAATTCCAAATAATTCTGAATGCAATCACTCCTGCAAAAATGCAAACAAAAATTGAAAAGTAATTTCTTCATGCAAGTTTTCCTAAATTTTTTAGTTTACACAAACACATCTGCTTTTCACAGTTCTGAAGTTTTTTATGTTTCTAATGCAATATAAACTAGGTTCTAAATTAATTATTACACCAAATAGTAGAGAGCAAGGTAATCAGGGGTGTAGTGGAGGCGGAATGCTTTTCCGGGACTGCTTTTTTTTTTTACAAGGAAAAAAATAAAAAATTATGAAAACGACCTTAAAACAGCGAGATTTTTGTCATTCAGGTTTGATAGTTCCAGCACTGCTTATAGAGAATCCCGGTATTGCTTATTTTTCGATTACACCATTGAAGGTAATGAATATATCACTTAGCTAGCAAATATATATTTCTATTTAAAGCCTTTATGATTCAATAAAAAAAATGGAAACAGTCTCAATTACAATAAAAATTCTTTTGATATAATACGCAAATTATTTATATGACAGATGTTTAAAATGTGTTAAATTATTTTAATGAGCACAGAAATTTAAATTTATAACTTAACTTTTTTTGTAATTTATTCTTTTCCAAAAACTGACAGCATTCTCTCAGCAGGACCCCAGCCATCACGAAACTTGAATATTTAAGCTATTCCATCCCAGACAAATATTTCACTATAATTTGGCAACAAAAGTTATCACTACAATTTGGCAGGTTTTTGTTTGAAGCCAGCTAACAGAATTATATCGAAAACATTTTTACTCAGAAGACTGCGACTAATGCAATATTTTAATATTCTTTAACATCAGAAACAGATCCATTCGTAATTTATACAACCTTCCGTCAGGCGCATCTAAATCTGAGAGATTTAGCGCCCATATTTTTGTGTGTGCCAAAGTACGGGCTTTACCTAAAAAGGTGTGGATTCTCTAGGAGCTTCCTGGCTCCCTACCACTCACACTAGAGCATCGTGGTCTTTTCTCTAGTGCTCTTTTGTGTTCGTGAGGGGCACATTAACCTGGTAGATGACTTGCGCCCGATAACGTTTGTATTTTTGAATTTCCAAATTTTTGGCAATATTTCTTTTTAAATACCTATGGCCATGCCCCCTAATTCAATGATATTGATTGTTATTTCCAATATATTGTTTCAAAAAAGGCAAATTATTTCAAACTCTCGGCGACAACAGTTGTCATTGCTAAGGAACCTTACAGGAAACCAAATGTCAACTCCCTCCCGAATTCCTGGACATTTTAATACTTGAAATTGCAAAAAAGTTATTTAAAAATGCACATATAGCTTTGCATGACTAAATAGTTCAGTTTGATGAGCTTTACCTTAGGCAAAAGCAAAAATTTAACATTTAATCTCACAGATGAGTCACACCACGAGTTAGTTTCCAAAATAAAGCTCATTCTGCTTTTCTGATCAAGGACCTCTTTGAAGAAGTTGCGTACAAAGAATTTCAGGACTACCATATCATTGCTACGGATGCATCCAAATCACATTCTTTCACTTCTATTGTGGGTATTTCGAACCTGCAATCTTTTGTCTACAGTATTCACCCCATCAATTCCAACTTTACAGCAGAAGCCTTGGCAATTTGTCAAGCCCTTGATGAACTTTCTGTCACAGATAAAAACTTACTTTTACTGACAGACAGTTACTCAGTTCTTCAAGTTTTAAAGTGCCTTACAATCAAGTCTCCAAAGGTTATTCACAGACTTGCTGGCAAAATTCTTGTTAGGAAAAATTTTCATCAAAAAATTAGTTTGGTGTGGACTCCAGGGCATTCACTAATCCGTTGGAATGAAAAGGCGGACTTACAAAAACGGTCACGGAGTCACACCCATTACTACAGTGGATTGCTTACGAAGATATAATTTCTCGTTTTCAGACAATTTCTCTTCAAAAAACGAACCATTCCTTTCAAAACAGCAAATATCAAGAATCAATTGGAGATATTCCCACCAGTTTAACTCTAACTCCTTGGCTCAAAAATAGAAGAGAGGATATTATTATTGCACGACTTTTAACCCGGATGATTATTATTCCGGCGCTATTGCATAGATTTGGTTTATATAATAACCCTTGTTGTCAAATTTGCAATCGTGACAATAACATTGAACACATTATTTTGTTCTGTTCCAAATACTCCAATCATAGGTCAATCCTCTGTGCAAAACTTAATTTTGATCTTCAATTGTGGTCGTCTTTAAAAGCCTTTTTTCAAAACGCTGTTTCAGATAAGCAGCATCTTGGTATTCTTCTTCAATCTCTGAAGTCTTTTGACATTTATTAAGCGCATCTTTTTTGACATTTATTGAGTGCATCTTTTTTGACATTTATTGAGTGCATCTTTTTTTGACATTTATTGAGTGCATCTTTTTTTACATTTATTGAGTGCATCCTTTTTGGCATTAGGGGATAATGGCTTTTGTTGCTAAAAATCCCATTTCATCACATCTCAATGAGTCGCGCCCGAACATGTTAGCATTTGTATTGCGCTGGACCTAAGGTAAAGTGAAAACGGTGGTTTTAATAAAATCTAACATTAATACTAATTGATATTAAAAACGAGTTGTAAAAAATTGGAATGGTAACTCACGTTTTCTTCCTGTGCTTAATGTATATTCCAGTTCCTTCAATAGCTTTAACAACTCTTCATTACCTTTCTTATTTTGTAATGAACCCCATATCAGTTTACTGCTGTACTGGAAAAGCCTACATGAACGAACGAGAAAAAAAATTGCTTAATACATTTATTGAATATCGTGGGTGCTAAGAACCTAGAAATAGAATTATAAGTGTTTCAATCATTAGACAGATTTATATTATTCGGAAGAAATGCTATAGATCAAGCGATTAAATTAGTGATCTGGAATGTAAATAAAAGTTAACATGCCGAAATAACTTGTCCCGGCCAGTAGTCTGAGCGTTAAATTTAATGAGCTTATCCATACTGGTTTCTTTAATTCAGCAGAAAAACTAAATGATTTCGGAAATATATTACTATCTCCCCATGATGCAGGGAAACTTTACACAAGACCAACGAAGTAAATATGTAAACAAAACAGTCACGAGATAACGAGTTCGATTCATCGAGATATGACGATTACGATATAATTTGATTTGATATTTGTTGGTATCTCAATAGTCTTTATTTTGAAAAATTAATAATACACTTCTAGAATAATAAATAAATATTATATAAACTTTAATTTTATTTTTGAAGAGTTTTTTTATTGAACTATATATTTATAGGTTCATCATAATATTAGAGTGAATCGTTTTGAAGTTTTAACTGAGTAATTATGTTTTCGGCATTGGCAACCCCGTAACCTTGTATTTAAATGGAAATGGATGCAGGAAGTAATGGTACCTGTTGGGTTTTAAGTTTTGAATTTAAACGTGATAAATTGTACATATCCGGCTGCCTTACCTGAGCGAATACAAAAATGTGAGGTAATTAAGCTATGGATTTTATTAGAAGTATGTTTATGTGGAAGAAAATATCAAATTTGATCTCATGAAAGTCTTTCTGGTGAATACTCTCATGAAAGCTATTTAAATTAATTTTAATCTTGTGAATTCCGGTGATTTCTTATCTGTTTCCATTAGAAAAATTTATGTATAATAAAGAAAATGTAAATTGCAATTCATATACCTTATCTCGAGCATTTAGTGTTTCAGTGTGTACTACTTGAAATAGCAGACGAAGTCTTAATAACATGAAGTCGATCTATAATTAATTTATACTAATTAGTAAAAAAACCGGAAGACATCTTGAACATATATTAACTTGTATTATTAATCGTCACTTTAAAATATCTCTTCTAATAATTGCGTGTTCTGTTAATCAGTTGGGTTTCGCTTTTTTTTAAAAAAAAAGTCAAATTTAACTAAAAATTTTGAAAACTAATTTCTGTTGATTTTTAAAACAAGGCCGATATTTTGAATGTAATACTGTATTAAATATTTTAATTCATAATATCTAAAGAGAAAATTTCTTATTTGCCTTAAAAATTTGGAAACTGCCTCGACTTTTAGTGCTTTCTATGTTTCCGTATTTTACAATCGAATCCAATGTTTTTGTATATATATCTTATGCTAACATACGATGCAAGTTTTTAAATTTGCATAATTTTTGTTTAAATTATATCCTGATCATCCTATCAAATAACCAAATTCCTTATTTGAGTATGAACGTTAACTCTCCATAATTTGTTTTTCTGTTTAAATAAATTTTGTTTTATTTAAGAGTGAGTTTTTATTAAAGTAGAATTTATCATAAGGTATAGTTTAAATAATCAAACGATCATTTGCATAAAATTATTTATTTAATAAAATTTGTATATTTCGTAGTTGAGATACATTGGAAAGTCTAATTCAGATGTAAGGAAATTAAAATCAGTGTTTAATTTTTTGTTCACTTAATTGTATGATCATTTTATTTTTATGGCTTGGCTTTTATATATTTACAGCAGTAAATCCTATACATATTTAACCTTTTTAACTGTGTGTACTTTCTTATATATGTGGTTTATAAACCACACCCACAATTAAAACAATTTCTTAACCAACAAATATTACCATATTGATTTTGTTCTTATAAATACCTAAATATTCATACAAATTACTTCTTTTAATTAGGTTATGACTATGTGTTATAAACAAGTCTGCTTGTTAGGTGGGATTTTGTTTAGACTTTAAAACATGGTATAGCTGCAAAATTTGAATTTTATGAAACAAGAACTCATTAATTTTGGCATTCGATTTAAGATGGTTAAGACTTAACAGTGGTGAATAATCTGTGAACTTGCCAATGGGACTGTATACTGTGTTTTTAAGTCTAACTGGGATTTTTTTTAATTGATATTTTGAAACAAAATTTTACTTGCTTTGTGAACCCAAACTGTGATTATATGAGTGACATCCCAATTAATAATATGTCTGGCTAATAAAACATGAAACAATATTGTGTATAAAGATTCCAAGTCTGTTAAGGTAATTTATATTTTGATACGCATTGTGTCTATAATTAAACTTCCCCATTCAAAGCTGCTTACAACCGTAAATTTCATCAGAAAAAGTAAACTTTATGGGTGACTTAATAAAAAGGTGGCCAAAACATTAAAATGTATCCGAATACAGAGAGTGTATTACGATGATGTAATAATAATACAGTAAAACTCTGGTTAGCTGAAGTCGGGTTAACCAAAATCCGTGTTATCCAAAATGTCACTAAAATCGCAAATCCAAAACACACATAGTGTGTACTGCACAGAAATAATCACAAAGGCGATACTTGTTTTGTAACGATATCCCCACTTTTTTCTTTTAAGCCTTCCCCAGAAGATCAGTGATTAATTTTCGAATACCAAAATTAAAATTAATGGGTATTGAAAATATTAATTATTATATAATTTATGCATTGCGCTTGATGGGGGTTAACTGCAATAAAGATTATGGTAAGACTCTCTCGGCAAGCACGGCAACTTGTGTCAACCATCCCTAAACTCGCCAGGTTCAGAGCAACAGCCATGAATACCAGATTTGGCGAGAAATTGTCCCAAGAATTCAACTTTGGCAACTGAACCATGTTCTTAAGTCGAACCAAGAATATAAGTGTAGCCTACAAAGAGAATATGAATTCATTTTGCACTCAAAAATTTCAGAATTACATTATGTAATTAGATATAAAGTGGTATCATTATCTGAAACGGCTCCCTCACCTTTAGTTTGGTTAACTGGGGTTGTACTGTATTTGTAAAATACTATAAGCCGAGCTACCCATTTCACAGCAATGTTTATATAAGCGTATCTGGCAACAGCCTCTTAAGTGCATCTCTAATAATAATAAAGGAGAATGTGTGTCTGTGAGTGTATCTGTATGTTGCTCCTCTACAGGGCAGACCGCTGGACCTAGAGCTACAAGATTTGTCACAAACATACTTTGGAGGATGGGAATGTGCACTTCAGAGCCCTTTTTTTTTGAAATTTTAATTAAAAATTAATCAAAATTGTGATGTTTTTCCTTAACTTTGGAACATAATACAGCACAAAAAATTTTTTGCACCATCTCAAAGTGCAAAAAATTACCTTTTTAATGATGTCAATTAAGTTGCTGTACAAAATTTTCTTGAATTTTAATAAATTTTTAAAAATATTTTTTGGAATAATTTACAACAATACTCTTCATTGTTGTAATATGAAATAGGATCCTAATACATTTTGCTTTAATATTTTATTTCAAATCTGTAAACCAAGCTCTCAGAGATATTGCTTACATTAAGAAATACATCCATTAAGCTGAATAGTTATGGTTGCCATGTTTTCATTCTTTTCTCAGCCTGTTTTAATCCAGCTAACACGCCACTGGCCATAAAATGTGCTGCATCATTTTAATGTTGAAATCGAATGCATATTTTACAAGAGGAATAAGAAAGTGAAGATGGTGCTGACAAAACATGGAATTAGAGATTACATGGCATGGTCAGTTATTTGACTCCATTAGGAACATTTATGTAGACAATGAACAGAAGAGGTCCAAGGCCACTAATAGAACATGGGTTAAATATCTACCACAATTTGAAGTTTAAAATTACATTATTAAGAGAATCATGAATATAGTGATGCAAAATGCAATTGAAATCATATTCCCAGCGAACAAGCTGGTTGCCGAAGGCGGCTAATTCTTTAATAAAATAGTTCTGGTTCTTGCTTGATGCGTCTTGCATCTCGTCATGCTAATCTTTTTTCTAATAACTGTTAAAAAGTTATTACATGGTGTTGGAAGTTATTGCATATGAAAACGCATAGTACACTTGGAAATTATTTTGATGCAATACTGTAGCTTTTATAAAACCTACAAACATTTGTATAGAACTTGTTTTAAGGGTACTTGCAATAGTTGTTTTTTTTTTTCGAAACACTGATTTCATCTGCTCTATGTATATTTTGAACTTTGAATGTGCTTCAGACTGGTCCAGTCATAGCTATAAGACTGTTAAAAGATAAGGAAATTTGAAGAAACTGGATCATTTTTCATCCTTAAAGAGAAGAAAACCCATTTCTGCAGAGGACAAAACTTTAAACTTTCAGGCCAGCTATAATAAGTTATCTATGAAAGTTTATAGGTTTCATAATAGCTAATGCTTCATGTCAAAAAAATTTGGATGTGTTCTATGGGTTTTCACAGTAGTACACCTTTCGTTGGCCATCTTTGGAACTTTTTTTTTTATTTTGTGTAAGTTTTTCTCGTCCTTTTACTAGGTCATCCACAAGCTTCTTGCTTTTTTGGTAGCAACCTGTGCATTGATGTAAGATTCCTCATGTTCGCCGTCTACATTCATCATTTTTCTTTCACTCACACCGTGTTATTCAAGATATTGTATATATTCCTTTATTTTGTTGTCAATTCTATGTGTAAACACCAGCTTTGTAATTTCTTCATTTGCCATTCTTCTTTCAACTCAATAAAGTCCATCTCCCAGGGTGGCCACCCGACTGGGAATAGTCGGGGAATTTCGGGAGACCGGGAAAAGTCAGGGAAATTTATTCTAAACCTGGAATTTTTTTATTTTGATAATTCTTATTGCAGGCGACAATTCGCTGATCTTTTTTTTTTAAATATAATGAAACACCATTGGCAACCAATGAAAATCAGTTATTTACTGACAGTCAAAAATGAATACCATTCGTGTTCATGTAAACACCTAGCCAGGGGGCGAGATGTTTACATAATTTCCGAGGGACCGGAATTTCGGCTATTAGTCCAGTCAACGAAGGGTTTGAAATCATATAGTTTTGAAAATTGATACACATGTTCGTTAGGGGCTTCTGATAAACATACTAAAAGTCCCTGTTCCTAGGGGGTAAGCTCACAGCGCCATCTTGGATTTCATTCCCCCTTTTTTTAGTTTTTCTGAATAACTCAAAAAGTATTCAGTTTTCAAATCTTAATTGACTCAACAAATTAAAAAGCTTGAAATCCCTTTCAAATATATACTTTTATTTTTCTGCCAGCTTTAATAGTTTTGTAGATAATGGGTCTCAAAAGTTGTCACCATCTTGGATTTCATCCCCTTTTTTAATTTCTCTTGAATATCCCGGAATCTATTCAATTTTTAAAAAACATGTAGTCAGCAAGTTAAAGAGCACAAAATTCCCTACAAATGCATGCTTTTATTTTTGTTTTAGCTTTAATAGTTTCCGAGATATTGTATTTCAAAATTTGCAACTATCTTGGATTTATCCCCCTCTTTGTAGTTTTTCTTAAATATCACTGAAACTATTACAGCTAGAAAATAAATAAAAGCATGCATTGGTTACGAATTTTACGATCATTAATTTGTTGTATTTAATGTAATTTGAAAATCAAACAGTTTTCGAGATATTAAAAAAGAACTAAAAAAAAGGGGATAAAATCCAAGATGACGGCAAATTTTTAAATCCATTATCTCGGAAACTATTAAAGCTAAAACAAAAATAAAAGCATGTGTTTGTAGGGAATTTTACGCTCTTTAATTTGCTGATTACATGTAATTTGAAAATTGAATAGATTTCGAGATATTCAAGAGAAACTAAAAAAGGGAGATGAAATCAAAGATGGCGGCAACTTTTGAGACCCATTATCTGTGAAACTATTAAAGCTGGAAGAAAAATAAAAGTATATGTTTGTAGGGAATTTTATGCTCTTTAATTTGATTAATCAATTGCAATTTGAAAACTGAATATTTTTTGAGATATTCAGGAAAAATTAAAAAAGGAGGGGTGAAATCCAAAATGGCGCCGCGAACTCACCCTCCAGGAACGGGGACTTTTAGTATGTTCATAATAAGCCCCTCACGAACATGTGTACGAATTTTCAAAACTATACGAGTTAATGTTTTTTTACCCCCATTTTGGACCTTCGTTGACTGGACTATGAACAGAATCGCGTTCCTTTTGGTAGTTAAATTAGATGATACTTCTTGAGAAAATCTATAGTATAATCACACTCAGATATAGAAGAAGAACCGGGATGTGGCTATATCTCCAAGAGATTCAGATAGCTTACGAGGTCGTAAATTTCTCTTTATCTGTCTACAAGTTAGTATCCACACTACTGTGTGCTTTTATGATGATTTAATATCAAATAGGAGTTATACAAGAATTAGTTTGTTTTTCCATTTCTGGAAATCTTTTCATTGAATTATGAAGTATTTAAAATTAGTGCTAATATTTTCTTTCAGCATTTTCTTTGTTTGTTTGTTTATTTTGTGTATGCTTTTTTTTTCTCTGAGTGTTGGGAAACATGATTACTGATCATTTTGATAAATTATGGGATCCTCAAAGTATGGGACAGCTGTTACCCATACATATAAAAGAACATTTTTTTTTTTTCGTTCTTTACGCACGCCAGATCTTGGCCATATGAGATCAATTTTAGCAAAGTCATGGATTAGCACAAGAGGGAAGCTGACGCCACGGTAATTTCTTTTTAAAAATTCAAATTAGATTTTTATTTAATTTTAAATGTTAAATTTCAGGTTTTTTCCCCATTTTCGCGAATTTTATTTTTTCTCTCTTTTTTGTCTTTGATGTTTTATGAAATTTATTTCTCTTTATATATTGTCCATTTTGAGCTGTATTGAAGGAAGTTGGTTGGAATAAAAAGTTACTTTTTTTCTTTTGCAAACTATTCGATTCCATTCGTGTGACAGAATATTATGCTTCTGTTTTAATTTATAAACATCAGTAAAAAACCGTTTTCTTGCATTTTTTTCCCTCTGCCTTTTTATGTTTTATTTTGCAACGTATATTTTTATTGAGATTTGGATCGTCCTAAAGATTTTTTAAGTTTATATTTTTAATTGGAAAATTCGATACAGTGGAATTGTTCATTGTAAAGATGTATTAGTTATTTTATGGTTTATTGTTTAAAAGTTTTTAATGAATGTTCTTTTTCAAACATTTTGCTTTTTTTATTCAAACCATACTGATTTGAATGAATACTTAGTATGGCCAATGTGCAGGTAATTTTTTTCTATGGTTGATGGGCTACCTCCGAAAAAAGTCAGGGAAATTTTTTGTAAAACCTGGAAAAGTCAGGGAAACTGAAACAGCAAAAATGATGGCCACCCTGATCTACATCTATACTAAACCGGATAGGAGCCACATGAGCTCTAGAGACGGCGGTATGGTGTTAAAAAGTTAAAGCAACTGTGAGCAGCTTGAAATATGGGAACTTTATTTATGGAAACTCTGTACATTGAGATTCAAAAATCCCGAGGCATACTTTAAGGGTCGGTCATACAGATACAATCTGTCACATTGGGACATATGGTCACAGACATAATGCATGACTGTGTAATAACTAAAAGATTACTGTGAGAGTGAAGCAACTGGCTGTAGTACAGGTTGGTTTTTTGGCTTGGATTTGTTTTTTAAAGAAAGTTACATTTTCAATCGAGGGCATGATGAATGTACATAACTTGGACCTTTGATAATCTGAAGTCGTACTAGTAACAAAGTGACAGGATACATTACAACAGCATCATTGTTTCAATTGGTATTGCAGAAAATTGTTTGTACCAGCGGCCCATACTTGCTGCTAAAACAACTTGAGAGACACTATCGGATATACTTGAAGGAATTGTTCCCAGAATTGCATTGTGGGGAAGCATTTGCCCTAATATGAAGGGTATCCCTTGGATACTGCCTCAGTGACTTCCTCTCCTCCCCCTCCCCCCTTTGTAGCGGCCATACATTATGTGTGCAACCCCATATTACTATGTAAAAATGGATTGAGAATGTTTATACCTGGCCTACCCTTAAAGTTCATCTAAAGATCTTTGGCACCTATATGTAACAGGTGCAACTACATTTTAAGTATTAAGCATATTTTATGTACATGCAAAAAGTTTTATGCTCAAAGACAAGCTTACTTTGGAGCGCATATCATTGATTTAATTGACATACTTGGGGCCAATCCTCATGTCAATGTTTTTTTCTTTAAGTGAGATTCAACGTATTAAAATGATTTAGTTTTAACAATTAGTATATTTTTTAAATCTTTACATGTGATTTGAAAACGAGCATTTAGTGCAGTATGGCTAAATTGGCCCTTGTGCCATTAAACCAACCAACTAAAGATTTTTGATCACTTATACTGCATTCACAATTTCACTAAAGATTTTCAAGTAATGATATATGTTGTCACCGAATTTAGTAGAGGAAGAAAATTATACTGTATTTTTTGTACTTGCATAAGGAATTTCTGGCTCTTGATCTATAAATAATGAATTACATTTGTGATTAAAAAAGTAGAATGCTGTCATTACATGGATAAAATATTAAAGACAGATATAGGCACTTAGGGGTTTTATTAATGCAGTTGCTGGATTCCTTGCCATCATTCTGCCCCAATACAAAATGAGAGTAAGGTGTCCATATTTGATTTCTCATTTTAAAAGGGGCCATTTCTGTCATATGACATTCAGAGGGCTATACCATAACATTAAAAAGCATGAGTTAGTAGTAGGGATGTAGCAAATATGTATATATATACATATATATATATATATATATACAGCAACTATTCGGCCCTTTTGCCGAATATTTGGTTGTCCGAATACTGAACAGATATTCGACCGAATAATATCGGGATAATTTTTTTAAAGTGTGCTTTTACAGATATTTAACAAAGAATTTTGTGCAGAATTACATCATCAAAAAAAATTCTCCTAACATTTGCTAAATTTTAAGTAAATTTGGTGTATTTAATGATTTTATGCATCATTTATCAGTGTAAAGCTTGAAATAATGTTGCGAGAACAATAAATTATCAGCATTTTCAGGGAAAAGTATGCTGTGCTTGGTTTCTTATGTATTACTAGATTCAGAAAATAAATGATTAGGTGACTGGAAAAAGGATGACATTCCAGTAGAATTTTACCCTTTTTCCAATCGCCTATTAAAATGTTTACTATATATATTATTTTTACAGGAGCTAAAAGATGTTTTCTGCTTAATTTGCAAATCTTGGACATTTTTCTGCATTTTTTTTCATCAATTAAGTGGACACTCCATCAGCTGGAATTTTTTTTTGTCATCAAAATCGCAATTTATTTCTTACAATTTAAATTTATCCACTTAATTTTCTTCTGTGTCTGTCATTGTCATGTTCTGCATTGATGACTCTTGTATTTCTGTGAAGCAATCCCAAAATAAATAGGGTTTCCCGTTTCTTAATATCAAAATTAAGATATTTTAAAATGCATCAAAATATTTTTAAAAAATTTGAATGTATAAATAAGTAAATCATTTTTATTAATCTTTGATTTTTTTTTTATTTAAAATTTGAGAAATATTTTATATACAATCAAAACTGAAATCTGTGGATATTCAGCCTGAAATTTGGCTGTCTATTCGGCCAAATCACTATTCGTTACATCCCTAGTTAGTAGGTACTCCAAGTTTGCAGCGTATTCTAAAAGAGCTATTGGTCAAAAAGTTCTGTTATTGTTGTAGTAAAAGTCAAGGGAGTCTGTTGAAAGGTGCTCAGACATGGTCAGATAAAAAAAATTTTAAAAATTATATATGCAGACACATAGAGGAGAATGGGGAACTTAATAACCACTTATTTGTTTCAAGAATATTATTCACATAAAGGGCACTACCTTTTTATTTCCCACACCAACATAGCTTACCCTAAGAATGTAAAGCTTGAGGGCACTACTTTTGCTTCGCTACATGGTTTAAAACTTGAAGAAATTTATCCTAATTGCAAGAATTAGTACATAGTAATAATAAAAACTAATGATTATAAAAGCCACATCATCTTGCATTGTCTCATTAGTATTTATCATTTTTAATTGTGCAAATGAATTTTTCTCTTTGTTTTAGTTTAATAACTTGAGCAAGAAATCCAACGGAATAACTTATGTAAAATAGATTTACCGACTTTTTTTTCAAAAAGTAGGAATATAAATATCTTAATAACTTTTTGCATAAAGCTCTCTAGTTTGTTTATTCATTAGTATATGGAAAATTCCATGTTGTTGGAAGCTTTGAAAAATATTTAAGCTGATGAAAATTAATGATGTTGGTAATCCTAAAAACTGAAATTCTACATTTGGTGTTGTGGGTTCTCTTTCTTCCTTCTATTAGAAATATTTAAAAAATAAGCTATGAAAGTCCAGTAATTGATATTATTGAAATTGGTTTGACCTACCCTCAAATAGACATCAAAATATATACTAGTTGTTTATAAGACATCATACATAATGAGAGTATTTTTGTAACATCACAGCTACTTTATAAGTTTTTTGCCTTCTAGTTTTAATTAACCCCTTCCTGGCTTTGCCCGAGCTGCAACCTGGCTCATCCCAAGTATAGCTCAGGCAATATAAAATTTTACACTGTGTAGCGAGCCCTTCACGAATTATTCTTTATGTGCTTGCTTTGATGACTTTTGTTAACATTTTTAGCTACTAGATGGTAGCATTATACTAATTGCAGATTCAAAGTGAACTGTACTCAAGGTCTGTTTGTTTAGTTTTTATTGTAAGAATTCGTAGATAGTAGTTGTTGATTTTTTATTTGATTTTTGTATTACCGAGTCATTCCATGTCAAATCAACACACTCTATAAACCTCACCATCTCGGATTTTCATGAAATTTGGCAGAGATGTACTATTGATATAGACTTGGAAAAATACCAAATTTGATTAAGATATGTGGACTCCTTTTTGAATTACAGCAATGTAAATTTTCAAAAATTTGCCCAAAAACCGCAAACGGAAAGTTTTTGAATTGCTCTAGGAGCTCTCCTAATTGAGCTGGGCAGCTGGGGCAGGTGTCATTTTACAGCATTTTGCATGCTCTTTCCAGTGGTATGCAACATACTATAGGTTAGTATACAAAATGTTTTGTCAAAATTTAAATTAAAATTTTAATTTTAAATTTTTCATAAAGTACATATTTTAAAATTTTCAAATTAATTCCATGAATACTTTGTATTGTTGTAAATCACCTGGCAAAATATTAATTTGGGATGACAATGGGTTAATAGTTAAAAAAATTTTAAACTGAAGCTTGTTTTTCATTAATTCCCTGTATCGAGCTGAGTAATACAAGAAAGCTAATATTTACACTAGCGTGAAAATAAATATGAATGCTAACCTGAAGAAAGAATACAGTAATGAGTCTAAAATAATTAAATCGTACATGTTTTTGTACTTTGGCAGAATACTTATTAGCTTTTACGATGAAAAGTTATTTTTACTTAATCAAATTCTTCATTTTTCAGCAAAACATAGCCGAGCCACAACTTTCCTTCATAGACAGTGGTGATGTAACCTGATATGTCTTCTAATTTCAGTTTATTTGGATATTTTGACACTTATTTTTCCCAACCCTGCAAATCATATGAAAAGTATTTCGCCAATAAGGTTGGTGTAGTTTTGAGAATGAATGCATTATATTGCTTGGTTCCTTAGATAGCCAATGCTTGATCAAAGTGACTGTTCAAGAACAATTCTGATTCAGCATATTCCTCTTGGGTTGAGTAGGCAAAATCTACCTTGGTAATATTTTCTACAGTCCACTCAAAAAGTTGTCGTGGGGTTCGAGTTTCATTTTTATATGGTCATTGTAAACTAGCACAAGGTGCCAGTCTCTTTATTGAATCCCCTATTCCTTCGCAAGATCCTTTTCCATGTTCTGTGACCAAAAAATAACTCTCCTTTCACTTTAAAATCTTCCTCATGAAAGCAGAAGTTCAAAAAGTTTCTTATTTTTGTATTGGGTGGCAGACTCGTCTGAAAAATAAAAAAAAAATCTTATTTGGAGGTTTTTGAAATTTAGATGTCGGAAAGGGTAGGAGTTTTTTTAAAGTTGTAAACAGCAACTGTGTTGTGCTCTAGGCAGTCAGAAATAACTATGTAACTAACATGTTCAACTTTGTTTTCCTGTTTGAAATATATTACAAAAGGATGGATTGTGACCTGTTGGCTTGTCCAGTGATACCTCTGTGCTTCATCTTGCTATGCTATAATTTTCAAAAAAATCACAGGTGACAGCAGACTCTTTGAGATATCCTTTTCTGTAATTAAAGGATGCTCCCTGTTGTTTGGCAATGAAGTTTTGCTGAACCAAAGAAGACAACTTGCTGCAGAATAAATCAATACATTTTTCTGAAGATTTCTCTACAGTTTTTAGAAAGGAAAGGATCTGGAGGAAACTTGTCTTTGGCAAACTGAAACCCACTGGTGGAACTTGTTCAATCAAATTTACAGTAAAGGATTCTTTCAAAATTGTACCTATCTCAGTTTCACTTGGACAGTAAACACAGTTCCCATATGTTGCAATCAGTTGTTGATGGGTTAGAAAGTTACTTTTGGTAAGCATTGCTTGTAATTTTTTATGTTGCCATTTGTTACAGTATTCATTTTAGCAACTTCACTTTGACCAGCTAACACACAATGTTTCGGTCTTAACTCAGCAAATTTAGAGAAACCTATTTTTATGCAAGGAAACTTGTCTTCAAAATGTTTGTAAGCTTCTTTAAAGTATGAAAAACACCTAACATAATGAATGAAATTCTTAAGAAATTAAGATTGAACAAAGAAGGAGCAGTTTAAAGAAGCCACCAGATGAACTTTTCCTTGTGCTGTCCAGAAAACTGCTCCTTCCTTGTTCAATCTTAATTTCTTAAGAATTTCATTCATTATGTTAGGGTTTTTTTTTTTGTATTTTCATTGTTATCTTGGTTGCTTGCAGCATTAGCATGCTCCAGATGCTTTGTTTATATCTTATTTTAATTTTATTTGTATTGATTTGTGTTTTTACCTTTAATGTCATTATTTTATCTATTTATTGTTAAAGTATGAGCTAATAAGTATTGTGCCAAGTACAAATATGTAAGATTTAATTACTTTAGACTAATTACTGTGTTCTTCCTTCAGGATAGCATTCATATTTATTTTCACGGAAGTGTAAATATTAGCCTTCTTGTATTATTCAGCTCAATACAGGGAATTAATGAAAAACAAGCTTCAGTTAAAAAAATTTTGAACTATTAACCCATTGTCATCCCAAATTAATATTTTGCAGGTGATTTACAACAATACAAACTATTCATGGAATTAATTTGAAAATTTTAAAATATGTACTTTTTGAAAAATTTAAAATTTTAATTTAAATTTTGACAAAACATTTTGTATACTAACCTATAGTATGTTGTATACCATTGGAAAGAGCATGCAAAATGCTGTAAAATGACACCTGCCCCAGCCGTCCAGCTCAATTAGGAGAGCTCCTAGAGCAATTCAAAAACTTTCCGTTTGTGGTTTTTGGGCAAATTTTTGAAAATTTACATTGCTGTAATTCAAAAAGGAGTCCACATATCTTGATCAAATTTGGTATTTTTCCAAGTCTATATCAATAGTACATCTCTGCCAAATTTCATGAAAATCTGAGATGGTGAGGTAAATTTTGTTCAAAAACTGTGTTGATTTGACATGGAATGACCCTACCAAGGCTTGTGTGCAACCTTATGATTCTGATTTGAGTGAATCTGATTTATATGATATTGAAGATGAATATCGCTTAGATATTTCAGAATCGGATTGTTCTGAATTTGAATTTTCTTCTGAAACCGATAGTGATTTGGGCGCAAAATTGACATTTTTTGACCCATAAACTCAGGATAAATTGAGCCTGGAAGGGGTTAAACAGTCAAATGAACATAAACGCTCACATTATGCAGTAAAACTTTAATTTGCCACTCCTGCATATCGCCACTTGACTACATTGGATCTTTCCACTATAAGACGAGGGTTCCCAACCTTTTTCCCTCACGTACCCCTTGATTAGTCTTTTTATTTTTGCATACCCCCACTGTCATATCCCCCCTTCAACCTAGAAAATAAGAAGTTTATTAAGAAGATTTTATCAATAATGTTAAGGGCCTACGTGAGCTTAAGAGTCAAATGACTAGAATTTATAACATTTGCTGGACTTATTTTTGACTTTTAAATTTTATTCCATTTTTACAATTGTATTAGTTCAATGTCAAAACAGCTGAAATCAGTATTGTAATAATTTTGCATTAACTTATAAGGATAGCTAAAAGTTACACTTCCTTTTGCTTTCTTTTTTACTTATTTTGAAGGTAGGTTTAGGACTTGAACAACTTTTGCTTTTTGCATGAACTTGGGGAAACAAAATTCTGTAACATTTTTAATCCATTGTTTTCTTGTGTCCACCATTACCAACTTTGAGTTCATGAACTCCAGGTTGGGAACCTCTGCTATAAAGTATGAAGTGAATTGGCAACGATGTGAGTCGCACATGCATAGCTGTCATCCTCTTAATGGCTATTTTTGTTTGGCACCAAATTTTTGACCCATACCCATAATACTAAAATAATCTCTTGGAATAGCTACTGCAATCCTGCAGAATGGCAAAGGTGTTTATTCCATTCAGCTGCAGTGAAACCCATTCCTTTAGTTTCCCTGACTTTGGGCTTTTACTTAATTGAAAGGGGGAACAAAGGAAGTATGTGCATTCAGTAACAACACCAAAAATTATCTCTTTCCCAGTGTGGAGATAACACTTTTCTCTCTATTGTATTTGGAGATTCAAATAGCCATGGTTACTAAAGACGGAGCAAGAAGCCATTTTTTCCACAAGCATAGCCTTTTGATCTCTGAATGATATCCAAGCATGTGTTTTGAATCTGAACCAGCACATAGAAATGTTGCATAAGTATGATAACGGACATAAGGTTAAGTTAGCTAGAAAGTAAGCTGAATCTTTCAATTGTAGGAGAATGCAAATAATTAATCATTAGCTCAACAAACTTGGGAAATAACTGATGATATTATTGCCCATTCTTCTACAACTACCAACAAAACGATTAGGGGTTTACTTTTTCAATTAAAAAACAAAATTGAAAAGAAATTGCCTTTGAAACAACTGAAAGATTCAAGTAAATACAAATTATATGTATTTCAAAAAAAGAATTTGAATTTTTTTATTAAATTATTGTTTTCTTTAGACGATTCTTAAAATTTGGTCAGTGAGAAATAACAAATTAGAACTTGTTTCAATACATATTTTGTACTTTCAAACATGAAACCCCTTTAAAGCAACCAGTTTTCCTTAGAATGGAGGGCGACCACTATAGAGAGCTTTCATTATATTTTTATTATTCTTTTTTAAAAAAATTTATGTAAAGCTGAATATTTTTTTTTCCAGATGACTGTAAGTCAGCCACTGGTAAGAGTGTGAATCTACTTACCTCTAAAATTTTCATAAGGGTTGTACTATTACGAATATGGAAGTTTGATAGTACTAGTGTGGAAAATTTTGGAGGTAGTGACTAAAAATGGATACAATACTCTCTGAATTCATTGCACGTACATCTGCAGATCCTGGATTAGCCAGAGATCTCTTGGAAGGTAATATATAATTTCATTATTCTTAGTTTGTATTGTCTATTTGGTAGTAAATTACATACATACAGTGGAAAACATGCTGGCCTCCTAAGCAAAATTTCACGTAAAGAAAACTTGTTCTAGTTGAAATTTAAATTTTTTCATTATTATCAATTATGAAAGAGGGTTTTAAAATGAATAGTAGTTCAGAAGTGCTGTGTGTCAGATCTATATTATATAAAATGCTTATGCGTGGCGCAAAAAAAGTACCTTTATTTCTTTCTCCCCGTTGGCAACGATCAGTTTGTTTACCTCATTTCGCTAACCGAGCTACTCGCTTACGGATTACAGAAGTCGTTACTTTTTTTCTTTTTGAATTTATTTATTCTCTCTTATGTAATAAGAATTATAATGAACTCTTTGCGAACTTCTGAATAGTAGAAGAGAGCAGCGTGCAAGGGAATCCCTGGATGAAAGATTTCAGCGAAGATCGGCTAGAAATGCCGCCGATAGGCTTAGCGAGCCAGAGCCTTTTTTTTGTGATACTAATTGTGTGCACTATTTACTATGTGTAAAAATAAAAATTAAAAATAAAGACCAGAGAACTAATTATACTTCAGAAAAGTTCTCTTGCACACTGCTCTCGGAGAATGATTGCAACGTGTATATAGAGAGAGATTAGATTTTTTTGCCACTGTGTTTGTACGGAAGGAAGTGAATTACCACATGCTGCTTATGGTAAATGATAATGTTGCATACCTTTTGCTTTTCTGTGTAATATTTCATAAAAAAGAGTGCATATTTAAAATTTTGGTTAAAAAAGCAACAATTTTGTAAATTTTGAAAAAAAAGCTATCTTATCTGTTTTAAAAAGCTAAAAGTAAATAATTATTATGCATTTTAATTTTGAATAATTAATTTGAGTATGTTTCAACCCACTATTTCGTTAACTGTCCTTTTTTAGCTAAAAGGTTGCAAGATAGTTTACATCTTTCTACGACAAGAGACGATCAAGAATTTTCTGCGATTTAAAACACAAATGACTATATTGAGGAAAACAATATTTCTTTCTTGGCTAAATAATTGTTGAAATCAGCATCTGTACAGATGGGGGAAGCTTTTCTGTGTAATATTTTATAAAAAAGAGTGCATATTTAAAATTTTGCTTAAAAAAGCAAGGATTTTGGAAATTTTTGAGAAAAAAGCTATCTTATCAATTATAAAAGGCTAAAAGTAAATAATTGTTATGGGTTTTAAATTCGAATAGTTAGTATGAACATGTTTCAAGCCACTATTTTCTTTAAACTGTCCTTTTTTAGCTAAAAGGTTGCAAGATAGTTTACATCTTTCTACGACAAGAGACGATAAAGAATTTTCTGAGATTTAAAACACAAATGACTGCACTGAGAAACACACTGTATTTTTCTTGACTAAATAATAGTTGGAATAGGCATGTATACACAGGATGGCCACCCGACTGGAAAACCGGGAATAGTCAGGGAATTTCGGGAGACCGGGAAAAGTCAGGGAAATTTATTCTAAACCTGGAATTTTTTTATTTTGATATTTCTTATTGCAGGCGACAATTCGCTGATCTTTTTTAATAAATAGAATGAAACACTGTTGGCAACCAATGAAAATCAGTCATTTACTGAAGTCAAAAACGAATGTCATTCGTGTTCATGTAAGGCGAGGTGTTTACATTTAAATTTCCAAGGGACCGAAATTTCGGCTATTAGTCCAGTCAACGAAAGGTTTGAGAAAAAAACATTAAATCGTATAGTTTTGAAAATTGGTACACATGTTCGTTAGGGGCTTCTGATAGACATACTAAAAGTCCCCGGTCCTGGGGGGGGGGAGGTCAGGGCGCCATCTTGGATTTCATCCCCCTTTTTTAGTTTTTCCAGAATATATCGAAAACTATTGAGTTTTCAAATTACAATTGATTTAACAAATTAAAGAGCGTAAAATTCCCTACAAATACATGCTTATATTTTTCTGCCAGCTTTAATAGTTTCGCAGATAATGGGTCTCAAAAGTTGTCGCCATCTTGGATTTCATCCCCCTTTTTTAGTTTCTCCTAAATATCTCGAAATCTATTCAATTTTTAAATAGCATGTAGTAGCAAATTAAAGAGCGCAAAATTCCCTACCAACGCATGCTTTTATTTTTGTTTTAGCTTTAATAGTTTTCGAGATAATGGATTTCAAAATTTGCAACCATCTTGGATTTTATCCCCCCTTTGCAGTTTTTCTTAAATATCACTGAAACTATTAAAACTAGAAAATAAATAAAAGCATGCATTGGTTGGGAATTTTACGATCATTAATTTGTTTATTTAATGTAATTTGAAAATCAAATAGTTTTCGAGATATTTAAAAAAAAAACTATAAAAAGAGGGGGATAAAATCCAAGATGACAGCAAATTTTTAAATCCATTATCTCGGTAACTATTAAGGCTAAAGCAAAAATAAAAGCATGAGTTTGTAGGTAATTTCACACTTTTTAATTTGCTCATTACATGTAATTTGAAAATTGAATAGATTTTGAGATATTCAAGAGAAACTGAAAACGGGAGATGAAATCAAAGATGGCGACAACATTTGAGACCCATTATCTGGGAAACAATTAAAGCTGGAAGAAAGAAAAAAAGTATAGTTTGTAGGGAATTTTATGCTCTTTAATTTGTTTAATCAATTGTAATTTGAAAACTGAATATTTTTCAAGATATTCAGGAAAAACTAAAAAAGGAGGGATGAAATCCAAGATGGCGCCGCGAACTCACCCTCCAGGAACGGGGACTTTTAGTATGTTCATAATAAGCCCCTCACGAACATGTGTATCAATTTTCAAAACTATATGAGTTAATGTTTCTTCACCCCGATTTTGAACCTTCATTGACTGGTCTTATATGAACAGAATCCCATTCCTTTTGGTACTTAAATTAGATGATACTTCTTGAGATGAAAAACTATAGTATAATCACATGCGGCTATATGTCCTAGAGATTCAGATAGCTTACGAGATCGTAAATTTCTCTTTATCTGTCTACAAGTTAGCATCCATACTACTGCCTGCATTTATGATGATTTAATATCAAATAGGAGTTATACCAGAATTAGTTTGTTTTTCCATTTATGGAGATCTTTTCATTGAATTATGAAGTATTTGAAATTAGTGCTAATATTTTCTTTCAGCATTTTTTTTTGTTTGTTTATTTTGTGTATATTTTTTTTCTCTGAGTGTTGGGAAACATTATAAATACTGATCTTTTTGATAAATTATGGGATCTTCAAAGTATGGGACAGCCGTTACCCATACATATGAAAGAACAATTTTTTTAGTGTTATGTATACATGTTCGTTTTTTTTTTTTTTTTTTTTTT
>BGPR01018008.1:17060-31503 GCA_013235015.1 Araneus ventricosus | reverse complement strand
CAGCATTTGCTTTCACCATGTTCATTAACACTAAGTTAATAAGAGCAAAAGCTAGCAGTCATAGAGGATCCAGCAATTTCTAGCTTAACAACTGATAAAACTCTACCATTTTTTTTTGAATTCATATCATATGAATGATTTTTTTCCAATAAATAAAATGATTTTTATATAAATAAATTTGTCGTTCTTTAAAGAGATAAAATAATTTCTTTTGTCATTAGAGGGCCTTTCTGAAAACAACTTCTTACCAATCTACAAGCAATCTCCTTCCTCAGTATGGTCGTGGCCTTGTCTACCAATTAAGTGCAGGAAAACTTTGAAATAATACAAGCCGAGTTCGTGAATTTTACATCAACAGGAATCATGTTTATTGCTTGATTGTATACTATGTATGAATACGGAAATAGCAGAAAATTTTCTTTTTATTGATCTGAATTTAAATGGCTTGCGTTCTTTCCCCCTATATTTAATAAAAATTTCGAAATTCATTTCAAATACAATCTGTAACAATGCTTTATATTATTGTTATTAAATTCTAACCGATTTATTGCTTTATCAAATCCTTCATTACCATGTTTTTGCCACTGTTAAAAATTATGATAAACATATTCCTGGCATTGAATATTTACAGAAAGGCGGAATTTTTGCTTTCGTTTTTATTTTGTAGCTTGTACATCTTCCAATTTAATTACACAGTAATGCAATGATGTTAGCTATTTACTCTCTCTCTATGCGATGCTTCATTTTATATTTGCAAATTTCTAAATGATCCCACTGAGCAGAGTATCAAAATTCATTCAAAGGTTATTGAGTCCGGTTAATACCGAAAGGAGAGGGCCTAAGGAGAAAAAGAAGGACCACTCTGCAGTGCTTCTCCAATCAGGCACCCATATGCAAAAAGGAAGAGAAAGGTACTTCGGATAATGGTAATAAAATCCAAGATGTGGATCAGCTTCTGTTGTCGCTGCAGCAATGACGAGGAAGAAAAAAATTTAGTGTCATGAATTATTAGAATCGTTCCGGTGGTTAAAAGGATGGAGATAAAAAGAAGGAAGGGTTTGAACTGTTGATTGAGGGGGTCAGATGAACGAAAACCGATAGACGCTGCTGCGAAAAACTGTTTTATTAAGCTTAAAATATTATAAGTGCTTAGACTTGAAAATATTTCTAAACCGAGCAACGCCGGGTATATCAACTAATATATCTATAAATTTTAATTAACTAAATCTGATTTATTAGTTCTTCCATGATATTTTTCACTTAAATCAAGTCCTCGTATTTCGGATTCAATTATAATTGTCACATCTTGTCAATAAAAATGAATTTATTAAAATTTCGAACAGCTATATGAATGAATTGAAAATAGGGATTAATAAGGCATACTGTCAACTTAAAAAGTTCATTATAAACATCCACTTACTTCGAATGGCATTAAAGAATCATTGACTTCTCTCATTTCCTTTTAATCATTCGATCACCACCAATTTCCGTGCTGACACTCAGCCTCTTTCTCTCACATTAACGAACATTGCCCCATTTAAAGTTCTTATGAGAATCTGGATCGACTTTAACACAATGCTGAAAGATCAGTTAAAGGGATTCGCACTCTCAATCCTTTGATGCACTGGAAGTACAAACCTGGAAATAAATAAAAAATATATATATTCATTTGTTTGCGATAGACATCAACACAGTTAGTATAAATAAACTTTGTTTCATTCAGCCCAGAGGGTTTTGATAATTTCTCAATAAATTTCGATCATCAGGATCAAGTCCTTTGATTTGCACTTCATCTCTCAACGGTAGCACCTAATTACTGTTAATTAATAAAGCAAATTTAAGAGCAGTGAACTCTGTTTTCTTCTTCGCAACCGGATGAAGAATTTAAAAAGAAATTTAAAAATTAACTTATTATTCAGGTTGAGGATTAGTTAAATTGAATTGGGTGACGTAGAAATCACGTCTCAATTATTTCATATAACTTCCATGTCTGCTATTATAGACTTATTTAAATTAATTATATTAAGATGACTGCCTGCATTGAAACTGGCATTTTACGGCTGCCTAGGTCAAAAACTTTTAATTCTGACATTTTTCTTTCCAAAACCAACCGTTTTTCTTTTCATCTTATGTCGGTTAGAAGCTGAGATATATAGCTAATTGAAAAAGTGTCGTCTGCTGCTAAATATACTGAGCTACAAACTTGAAACGCGTTTTTCTCAAAATTATTTTTCGAAATAATTATCAACCATTAACATAATATCTCCGATAGTAATTAAAATTTTTTAATGAAATTTTTATGAATTGTTATATTGTTAATAAATTGAACTAAAAGATTTGATGTACAATAAATATTTTTTTTTTATTTATAGTCTTTTTTTTGTAAGAAAATATTTGAAAAATGTAGAATAATGTCTATATTGTAGCATATAAACCGTCATAATATTTTTGCATTTTAATCAATCTATTAGATTTTAGTTCATTTGGAGTAGAATTATGTTATGTGTCTAGTGTGTAAAGAAAATTATGATTATCGCATTGGAATTTTGTGTAGAGTGTTAACCGTTTTGGTTAAATTTTGTTAAAATTTACTTCGAATTAATCAATCAATAAAAACAGGAACATTTATAGAATTTTTTATTGTTTTTATTAACTATTTAACTAGAAAACAGCAAACAAAACTTTAAAAAATAACTTTTTTTCAAAAAAGTAGTCTCGAATATTGGCAGTTACCTTAAATTATTATAGAACTGGATTATATTTTACTATTAGTATGCCTAATTAGTACGCTGCATATAAATAGCAATTCCCACCGTTTCAAAAGTGTTTGAAGCTATTCGCAATCGTTACATTTAAACAGCGATTAAAAATAGCCCGATTTTGGAGGGTTCAGCTACACATTAATATTCTCATTTATGTTTTTATACTTTAATTTTACTTTTTATCTAATTGTTACTTAATTCTATGAGGGTTCTAATCTTCAATAAAAAAAAATTAAAGAAACTATGGAAGAGCGAGGGGGAAAAATAAAAAATATATATAACCTATAATCGCTGTTATTTTGAAATGGTGGCAAAGTATGCGGCATTTTGATGTAACAGCTGGAACCACTAGTGGCATATGGCATTTTGCGACAACACGCAAAAATCATATATCACATGCAATAACTGGAGAACAGATGTAGCTTACCCTGTACAAGTGTTTTCCACCAATAAAAATGTTTTCCATATTTTTTATACGACGTTTTGATATAACAGTGACGATTTTTGAGTATCCTAAGTATTGAGATCTTCAATGCGTTAGCTTTTATTCATAATTTTAGCCTTAGATATAGCTAAATCTGACCTTTTTCAATTTAGTCTGTATTATTCATTTATTTATACCTTTTAAAATTTCTCTGTTGTCCACTTTTAGTTCGATAAATTTGTCCCAAGAGAAGCAAGTGTCATTAATGATAGAACAAACCATTCCAAAAATCCATGTACTAAGAAAGATAACTGAATACTCTCAGTTTCACTAGAGATCTCATGCGAACACAATGCAGGAGTGGATTAAATATTTTGTGGCTCAGTGAATTCATGTGGAATTCAGTACTGGAAAGATGGTACCAGTAAGCAATTTTGGATCAATCTTCTGTTTTTAAAATTGGGAAGTGCGATCTCAAAGGACCAGTTGCATCTTTAAAGCAGAAACTAAATAAGATAAATCAAATTCGTTAACTATTGGAGAACACATAAGTAAAATAATTTTTGAAGAAAAATTTAAAAGAATAGAAAGGAATACAAATTCGAAACTTTAAAATTTAAAAAAAATATTCATGTTGGATAAATTAAATTTTAAGATTGAACATTAAATTTAAATTCCAGAAAACCTAAGAAATGTATAAAAACTAAATTATTACATCTATGGGATGTTTTAAGAATTTTTTAAATACATATACTACTAACCCATCATCTTATCTATTCAATAATTACCCCCTTCCTTACAAGCATACAAGTATTGGATATCAACTGCATTGAAGAAAGTCCTGTCCTTTTCATTAAAATTAATACCACAATAAAATAAAGACAAATAATGACTTAAAAGATGAAATATGTCATCAAGTATCCTAAAAGGACAATTAAAACCATTCACTTGACTGAATTTATTAAAAAATACCTGTTTATTAATTCACCTGCAAAATATTCACCTGTAATTTCCCCACTTCCTTACAGGCATACAAGTATTAGACATCAACTGCATCGAAGAAAGTCCCATCCTTTTTATTAAAATTAATACCACAATAAAATAAAGACAAATAATGACTTAAAACGATGAAATATGTCATCAAGTATCCTAAAAGAACAATTAAAACCATTCACTTGGTTGAATTTATAAGAAAAAAGGCAATTAAGTCACCTGTAAAATATATTCTGTGCTAAAAAAATAACTTAATTTACGATGGCGGCAAATATAACAGATATTTAAAACTCCACTAACGACCCGACTTAATCGAGTGGACTCGTCCATCCGTTTATGAATGAACTCTCCTCACGTTATGTGTCATTCATCCGCCGATTGATCTGCCCCCCCCCCCCCCTCGAGGAATGATTCGCAGAGGCGGCAATGAACGGGACGCACAAATTACATACGACTCCGATACGGAGAAATCCGTAGTGACCTTATCCGCACGTGGTGGAGAAACAGCAAAACGCGCTGGAGGAAGGAAAAGAGAAAGAAGGCACCCCTTTTTAAGGTGCCCGTCACGTCCGCGTCTTCCTGTCCCACAGCAGGACGGGCCATTGTCTGCAGACGATTATTAGCATAGAATAATATGGCCCCTTTACCATTTCCAAGGTAATTGACGGCATTAATAAGAGAAACATGACAATGTGTTTCTGATGGTGGTACACAGTAGCGGGATGGCTTATTCCACCTGTTCGGCTCGCCTCCAGGTGGCGTTGGGGATCTGTGGTCAACGGGATAGGAGAGAAGCTGCGTGGAGAGTAAATTACAGTTTGAGGAGTTTAATCCATTTTGTAGGATTATTTTTAAAGAATAAAAATTAATTTCATAAAACAACTCTCAAAGTAAACGTAATGAACCAGAATCTGTGAATCTATAAGAGTAAAGTGTGCTTTATGCAACAGATAGCATTAGTCATTATGACCACATAAAAAATGAATAAATAAGTGTAGAATGTATTTCATGCAACTGATTATCATTTGTCATTATGAGCGCTTGAATATAATTTCATAGGAAAAGATCTATACTTTTAACATTCTATACACCTTAAGTAATGTGATTTGTTGCTATTTCAAAGCATTGTGTTTTCAGGTAAAATATTCTAAAATATTGTTTGGATTAACGAAAGAAATATAAAAATTAATTTTCTTCTCTTTATTAAAATATAATTAAAAACATAATAAATTACTTCTAAATAATTTTAGCAGTTTGTCTGGCATACACCGTATTGTAGGTATGTAAATAATATAAACTAAATGGAAAACATAAATTGATATTTGTTCTCTAGACAAATAAGGTTGATTTATGTAATATTTCATTTTTTTATTTAAATCGGGATTTATTAAACAAGAAAGTCCTTCTCGAAAATGGGATTGAGAAAGCCTTGACTGCTAGTGCGACTGTTAATTTCTTCAACACTATCAAGCCAAAATAATGTATATAGTCATGCATCTCTGAATTAGTTCATTAAAAAATTTCAAATGTATTTCTATAAGTTTATTATTTGGTAATGGATCATTGACGTGTTCTATTTTCCTAACTTGGGATTAGGGATACCAAGTTTTTTCAGTCGATGCGTTTTATTTATTCATTTTTCATTTCATGTCTTATTACAAAAGGTGATTATACATTAAATGGAATATTTATAAGCTTGGTTATGTTACTGACATAATTACATTTTTCAGAATTCAATTCCGAAATCTGATAGCACACTGAGTTATGGCTTTAAGGAAAACTTATATTTCAACCCACATACCATGTTCTGTTCTTCAAATCTATTGTCAGATAAAACTCACAAAATAGGTTATCGTACAATTTACCTTCAAAGTACCTTGTAAGTTTTCTTTTTTCTTTTCTTTTAAATTCTGAAGAATTTCTTCCTTGTTTTTCTGGAAAGACTTACTGATTGTTACTCTATGACAGCAAATAGCAAAAATGTGTCCGAAAAGGTCATACAGTCTTCTAGAAGAGGAAATGTAAAGGAATGTAAAATTTATCCAAATATATTTGAAAATATATTGCGAAAGAAGCTTTCTGCACAGAAAAGCGTTTAAAATATTGCTTTAGTGCCAGTAACAAATTTAATAAACCCATTTCATTTGATGTTCTGGAACCTTAAGGTAATTTGTGAATTACAGAGTCACAAGTCGTATTTTCCTTGAACAATAATGGGACGATTTTTTAACTGAAAGATAAATAGGATAGTTACCTATCGAAAATTATTATTTGACATTCATCCCCAGAATTTTAAGTTGGACTTAATTTGGCCTGTAAACTGAAATATATTGCACGTAAATGAGTAATTACCTGAAATTTCTAGAAAATTATCAGGGCTGTTACCGATGCACTGTAATGGCTTGGTTGCTGCTGCGAATTTCTGATGATATTTAATAATCGCTTTTATAGAATTTTGCATCAAAATTTCCTTTTAACACAGCGTCTGAATAATTTTCATTCAATTTTGAAGCTTAATTAAATAAATTTTGCTTATTCCGAAAGCGTCTGCTTGATGCAAAAAAAAACCCTGCAAGTAATTTTTAAGACGTCGTGCAAATCATTTTTCAGATACTGCGTAGATGCCAGTGTAGTGTATTGGTGGTATGGAGTTTCTTGTTTTGTATTTTAAGATTTAAGAGTTTTTTTAATATTTTTGAACATGAATTATGTCTTCTGGATAACCAACTTATTAAATACAGGGTGTTCATTAATTATTGTCGGGGTTTCCGTACCTCATAACTTTCGAATAAAAAATATTACCGATTAATATAATAAACCGATTACGTATTCGTAAATTAAAACTCAAAGAATTTTATTAATGATATTAAAAAGATTAATGAATTTGCACATGGCTGCCCTTCGTGGCTCGTAACACATCGAGACGAAATTCGATTTCCCTCCAAGTGTTCTCCAGCATTTGTGGGGTAACATTTTGGATCACAGTAACAATTCTGCGCTTCAGTTCATCAAGGGAGGGCACAGGGGTCTTGTACACAATGTTCTTGACAAACCCCCTAACCAAATTTAGTTTCGAAAAGCCACAATACACAGATTGCTTTTTCTTGCACGGTCGCCATTTTTATTTATGACGTCATAATTACCCAGACTGCAAATGCGCTAAGATCGCATTGTTGCCACGTAAAATTCTTTGAGTTGTAATTTACGAATACGTAATCGGTTTTTGAGTAATATTTTTTATTCGAAAATTATAAGGTACGGAAACCCCGACAATAATTAATGAACACCCTGTAGTCTCAAATTCAGACACAGCTTCCTGCAATATATTCATGCGACTGCTTTGAATGTTGCTGTCATGGTTACGCGACTGAAAAATTAAATGACAGCATTTCAAATCCGCAGAAGGTAAGTCATGCAGAAGACGTAACTTCTCAGTTGATCCAATTGATTTAAATTACGCTAATAAGACAAATACTGTCTATGAATTAAATGACTACCTGAAACGTAACTACCCGGAGTATGATCACTGTTATTCAAGGATATATTAACCATAACGACAACATTATTATAGTAATTCTCTGGTAGGCAAGAGTTGGACCATTTAAAATTAAAGGAAGAATATGATTGTTACACCTTGGACAGCAATTATCTAAAAACTCAACGTTAGCTAATGCCATGAAGCAAATAATAATGAAATAGCCTTACTAAACTTTATTAAACTGATATTATTGTATTATAATTACTCCATGTCAGTAACTTCCGTAACAGCGAATATACAAAAACATATTGTATGGATAACCACAGAAATCTAATTACTGGTAGAGCAAGAAAACCGATTTGAACAGAATTAAGTTTCGATGGCGTACTTAACAGCATTTTTACTTCTTAAATACTATTATTATCATTATTGGCTCCTTTTAGACCACTTTGTGGTTCTTATCTGCTGCCAGATATCGGACGCCATTCGCAATAAACGATTTTACGATTAAGATCGTGCCAGATGATTCGATTCTATCATCGATAGACTTCTGGCAGAAAAGGTAGTGGAGGGGGGCTCCGACGTAATGGTTTATCAGGAAGATCCCGTGCAATCGGGGCTTGAGAGACGTCAGGAGAGCGCGCGACTCCAAGATGGGGGTCCCTGATAAGATGTTCCCAGTCAGGGCAACAAAGGGCCCCTCTCAGCAGCTCTGTCTCGTGGACTAGGTGGGCGTATCCGAGGTACCAGCTGCTACCTATTTTTGCGGTTTTATGAGCTTATTCGGACAAATGGGGATACACCCATGATGTTCAGTTGTGGAGTGAACAGTCCGAATGCTTTGATCACTTTGAATAATTGCACAATTTATCAGGGACCAGAAACAAAAAAGCAATTAGAGGTAATACCGATATAATACGGTATTATAAATTCCTCAAAAAATGCAATATTTTGCAAATCTGTGTCCTGTTTAAAACATAGAACTAGTATAAAAAGGGAGTGTTCCAAATATATAAAAAAACATACCATTAATTTTTTTCAAAAAATTTAGCTTCTTGCTTCGGTAATGTAGAAACTTTGTCTCAATTATTTTATGCAGTTTGGCAGTCGGCGCTATGTAGCTTTGCATATAAATATCAAATCGTTTCGTTATAAGCATATTTCGACTTATTCGGAAGCGTTGTATAAAAATAGGGAATAAACATAACTCGTGAATTTCTACAAGAAATATAAAAATTCATCCAATATAGGATAGTTAAAGGAAATATCATAATGAAAGCGCTTTTCGCCGCAAGTGTGACAAATTATTATGTATTTAAAAATGTGGTCTTCATCACTGCTAAGCAACAGTAGCCGACGGAGTTTTCTGTATGAGACGATATTTTCATCCTCTGAAATTTCTTGAGCATTATCTCGGTTTCAATTCTGCACAATTTGTAAAATAAAACCTTGTTATTTTGTATTATTCGCTTTGAGATGAGGGGTCTTTATAAATTTTTTTTGCATGGTGCTAAAACACAAGTGAAGTTTTCTCATGCACTTAATGCTTAATTCATGGGGAAAATAGCTCCAGTTGTTCATCTATGCCTGGGATTTAAGCTTTATAACTAGTCCAAAGTTCTTCTGAATCATATTGGTATATTCCAGATCTCATTTTAAAAGGAAAAAACACTTAATCAGTTACCATTTCTAAAGTAATACTTAGTTATTTTTGATAGATAATTGGCAAAATCTTACTCCTAAAGATTTAGCAAGCTCTATTACTGGATAAAAAGACCAAAAGACAAAAGATAAAAGAGATTTAAAAAATGTTTTCCCCCAAAATGCTTTTTTTACATGTGATATGTATTAATTGGTCCTCTATACGCGTTAGATTCTAACCGTATTATAAAATCTCATGTTATGCAAGGACCTCCCCATTATTTAAATCATATTATGCAAGTGTCATGTTCTTCTGAGGTTACCCGTATTTCGAAACGAAATGTTCTATGAGGCATAAAATAGGATATGTTTAATAGTTATGCATCTAATGGTTTGAAGTAATTGCTTTCGCTAACTCTGTTCACAGATGATATTAGGTTATCTATAACATGTCATTTAAAAACAATAACTGTATAATGATTATCCCTCATAATATTTTCCTTAGTGACATCCTGAAAAGACCAAAAGTTTATTATTTTAATTTGGGGATGGGATTCTTGTAGGATGTTGATTGCATTTAAATCTAATAACATTAAAAAATCATACGACTGCATCGCTGAAACCCATGCATGTTACAACTAGTTTACTTCTATTGCCTACCCTTATCGACAAGTAAAAATGTGCTTTTTATATGTGTTATAGCAAAATTGAACCTTAGAATTTTATTTTTAACGTTCTCATAAATTTAATATGTATTTTTTTTACATTTTAAAATAATGACGGAGTCAAGGATGTATTAATTACTTAAATATGAAGCATGTTAATTAATCCTGGTATATGTTTCAATAGACAATTTTGTGATTTCTTTAAAGATCTTATCAATTTATTTTCTTTATTACTGGGGTCTCTCCCCCTCCTCCAATTTCAACTGCATAAACATGACGAAAGATTGGTCACACACCATCACACATTGGTTGAAACTGTAATTTCCTTTCCGAGTAGCATTTTGAAACATCTTACCTATTTATAAAACATATCTTGTGTTAAAACAATTTCAATGTCACAAGTAACGATATCAGAAGAAATAAATTACGTTACTTATCTCTACCATTGTTGCAACAGTGAAACTATCGATTTTATTATCATCCTTTTTTAGAAATTCTGCATATGAAACGAAAATAAAGTAAAAGTTATCAATCTCGACGAGAGATGTTCTTGTTGTGGAACACACCACCCTTCCCATAGGTGGAGCACTGAGAACCAATTTGCAAGCTAGGAAGGGCCAGAGGTCGTCTTGACTGAGTGGCCAGTGTGCCTTTGTTACCGATGGAGTTATCTGTAAAAGTTTTGTTTTTGTTCCGATGTCCTTTTCTTCTTCGAAATCACTGAGATTAGTTAGAGGGAAGCTGTCAACCACGGAGCTGTTCTGATTGGCTGGCAGGGAGGTATCGCCACCTACACCTGTTGGAATGTGTGTCGGGAAGACGTGCTGTGGAATGCAGCTTTAACAATCCGATAAACAGGTAGCCACGATTTAATAGGATAGATAGAGCAGATTTGTAGCACGGCGTGCGATTAGACAACTATGCAAAGCAAAAAAATGTGCTTTCTTGTCAGCTTGGGATGTGATGAAACGCCGTGGTATTTAAAGATATGATTAGAAAGATATTCTGATTTGTGATGACAGAAAAAATTCTTCTAACAGATTGAGCTAAATTCCAGATTTGCCATATCAGTGATGTGAAAAAGCAGAATTTTTCCATAGATTTGCATCGTTATTAGATCAATCCGGACGATTAAATTCAGTTGGGCTTTCATGATAAAAAGGGAACCTTTACGAATCTCTTACAGAGAATATTCGTTGTACCTTTTCTCCAAATTCTGTAAGGAAGGGTGACAGTAATATTTGCGTATAAGATAACAATAAAGATAGAAATACGTGAAGCACTCCTACAATATGGCATTCTGATAAGGCGGTTTTTATATCACGCGGAGAGAAAACTGTGATAGTGTTCATATAACACGACATTCTGATGATATTGTTTTGATATAAAAAAAGTTTAACAAAAACCTTGACATTCCTCACTAAGCCCAAAACGTCGCGTCACATTGTTTTGATTATTCTAAACATGTTAGTTTTCATCAGCATGGTCTCGATACAATACGAACTGATTAGGCTTGTTATAGAAAAGCTCGATGTACATGTATCAATATATATGATGAATCTTTAGTCTCGTTCGGAATTTTATTTCGATCCTCTTTGATTTACTTAATTGTTTTGACTAAGAGTGATCGCTTAGATCGGACTTCAGGTCCAGTCTGTCTAAAAAATGCTGGATTAGCTTATAAGATACAATGTTTCATTCCATTAGAAAGGGGATCCCCCGTTTTCTTTGCTGCTCACTTTATACGACTACACATATACCATTTGGAGGTTCTCTCCTGGGAGGGAGGATGCTGTAGTCATTGTGCAGTCTAAATAAAATAGTTTTTTAAAGGTAAAATTCAAGATTGGTTTTCATATCTTCTTTATTTCAAGCACATTACATTGCACCACCTGCATCCCCGTGTTTAGAGCCATTTGGCCCCTTTCCGGTTTGGATAGATGGAGGTGAATTTTATTTTTTAAGAAAGAACAAAAACAAATAACAGGTACAAAAACAAATAATAATGAAAAATAAACATACATTGGACAGAACAACATCGAAAACAAAGCAAAATAGTGAAAAAAAAAATACATAGAGGTAAAACTTCAAAAAGATTTAACTTCCCATGTTCAAATAATGAAAGCATGCCTTGAATTTGCTATGACAGTGAAGCTTATGAACATCAAAAATTTCGCACGGTACGATTACAGTTGATGTCGGCTAGAGTGGATATAGAATCTGACGGATTCTATGAATACAAACCAAAAGGATTCAAAATCGCTGCATTTGTACTATATTATGGATGATCTTTGTGTTTGTCTATTCAACATACAAAAATACATATCTTATGAAATATTGCAAGTCATATGCACGAAAGAAAAAGTCTGACCGCGCATGACAATCTAATCCGTGTCTCCTTTAGCTCAAGTTATTGTGAAAACACTTTAGAGTAGCAAAATTTTTAACAGAATATGCTTTTATAAGATTTTTCAACAGTAGCAGGTAAAAAAAATGATTATATATATATGTTACTGTGAAAGACCGAAATTGTAAAATGTCGACTTTCACCAGTGAATGTCGACACATGCCACAAACATTCACCGGAGATTATCAACATTCACCGACAGGAGAAACTGCCATTCACCGGAGAATATCAACATTTGCCAGATATCGGTCTTTCACAGTAACATATATATATAATCAAATGTAAATTATAAGTAAAATCCATAATGTTCTAAATATAAGCAAAGATCAATTTAGTAACTTTTTTGCAAAAAACCTTAATTTTAACTAAAATATAAATAATTAATGCGAATCCAAATAATATATGAATACTAATAAATGCAAACTCAGCTATAGTCATTACATGTTGTCCATATGGATTATTATAGAATGATATCTTGAATATATAATGTTTTTAAATTAATTAATTTTTAGTATTTCTTCTAATCATGTAGTTAATTTTTTTTTCTTTCGTATATAGCTTTTTCTTATATTGGAAACGGGTATGGGAAGAGCAATTTTTAAAATTTCCTTCCGTGAGGCATTTTTAGGGAGAAATTATTCTTTGATTCCACCGATTTTCCGTGAGGCATTTTTAGGGAGAAATTATTCTTTGATTCCACCGATTTTGCATATTTGCTATATTTATGTAGAAAATATGAAAAATCGGTGGAGTGCAATTTCGTTATGCTAATTATAATATGGTTTGCTGGAATATGCAAATTCGTTTAGAGTAGAAACGAATTCAGATCTAAAATTAGAGAAAGATACCAACGAAAAAGGCAACATTGCAGATGAAATATATATATTAGTATTATTTTGTCTTTTCTCAAGAAAAAAACTCCACGTTAATGGGGAAAAAACGATAGAAAAAGAGTAATCTTTCTAAGGTGCTCTTCATGAAAAAGAGAAATAATTTCAAAACTAAAATTATCTCGAAAAAAGAATTTGTCGTCGTCATTTTTTACTAAAAACTAATTAAAAAGTCATTGTAGTCTCAACAACAAATAAATCACAAAAAATCACCTTCAGCATTTTAAGAATAAAAACCATAATATACTAGTTTCTTCCGAAGATAAATCATTCCTAATTTCCAACTAAAAATTTATCATTTTAAAGACAGTATTCAGTAATTAGATAATATCGTTGAGATCTTACTGAGGTTTTGCAATTTAAATATGGCAATAATCCTGTCAACTGGACAACAAGATACCATCAGAGAGAATCCTCGCTAATTACCTGACCATTTCCTGCTAAAGACTTCACTTAAATATTAAGCCGCGTAATTAATTGAAAATATATTAATTATTTTTTGAGGCAATGATGATTAAGCAAACTGACCTCCGAAGTGTTTAGTGGCATTGCAGCCTTGAAGATACTTCGTTCCATCTATCACGCGTCAACTGAAGATCCTTTCTTGGGGCACCTAAACAGGAAATCTCATTATTAATCTTCCGTATCTTTATCGCTTATGAACCGTAAATAATTTGCTTGTGATATTTACAGCTGCTTTAAGGTGTTTTACTCTTGCATTTGCGTCATTTGAATTTTAATAGATGGTGGACGCATATAACTGTTCAAATTATGCAAATTGAATTTTAAATTGAATTGCACTTTATTGGTATTCCCGGTCGATTCTCTTAGTCAAGCTTTTATGTATATGGCGGTATCATAACTAGATAGATGGTTGTAAGGCATTAAATTCTATACAATTATGAGATTAAGTGTGGAAGTTTTAAGCGGCATTGATTTTCTTATCATTTAAAATGGCCTGTAGATGAATCAGCCGGTTGAAATATTACAGGAGAAACGCGATCAAACTATGAACAGTGTTGTCGCCTGACCACTTTAAATGTTGTTAAATGCATTGCAAATAATATACCAAACATGTTTCAATATTTTTCTATAACAACATTAATAAACAATCAAATCTATAACTCTATTATTACAGTGAAACTTGGCAATTTTTAATTTTATATTGGATCTCTCTGTAATT
>BGPR01018007.1:6558-31505 GCA_013235015.1 Araneus ventricosus | reverse complement strand
ACATCATTAATAGTTAACACCAGACGCCAAGCAAATACAGTTTCGCTTTCAATATTAATTGACGGCGAGATGGAACATAACTGTGTTTATATTGAAATCAATATCTATCATCTGTCGGCATCAAGAGCTCTCTGTCAACTGCCAATGAGGTGAATGGAATGTTCCCTGTCAAATGCGATGAGATATTTCTCTATCCCTTCAAGTGCTTTCACGGGAATTCGCGTGAAGGACGGTTTTGTTAGAGATAAAGTGAATTTTATGGAAGGAGATGACAGGCCACGTTGAAGGACTGATAGAAGGCATTTAATAAATATTGAATTGAGTTCATCACGAAGTGTTGGCTTATATATTAAAATGTTATAAATAACAGCTGGAATTTGAAATTTCAGATTTTTCACAGACTTCCTGTAATATTTTAGGCCGTTTATAGTGCCTCACACACTTTTCAAGATTAAATATACTTCGAGAGTGAATGCTATCTCATATCAAAAATCCGTAATAATCCTTCGTGATTTTAAAAAAGCCAGGAAATATAATATATGTATTATCAGACAATATCATTAACAAAGCATAAGGTTTAATTTTTAAAACTTTCTTAGAATTTTATTTATATTTCAATATATCATTTAACAAAGTTAATTTTCTTTATGATTTCTGAAAGTTTTTAAAGATAATTGCTACGTTAACCCTTTGCCGACAGATAACTTTTTAGAACACTGAGATCCGGTTGGCGCATAAAGTGCTCCATGTCGTTTCTTCCAGCTCTACGTTATTTGAATACACATAATTTTATTTTTTATGGTATAATAACATTAGAGGTTGAATGGATGGATGATACAAACATTTGTGTTCGAGTTTGATTCGCTATATTCTTCGTCAACTGGATTGTTCTCCAAGTCAGTCTCAGAATCAGTTTTTAGGTCGCTGTACCCACTCACATCTCCATCCAGATATAATGCATCCGATTCGTCCTCAGCTGCTATTTTCTCGCTTAATTCTTCGTAAACAGCTGAATATTGCTCTTTAGGGATAATTTCCCGCCGTTTCGTGACAGCCCGGTTGGGTCATGGAGAGCGTATCATGCATTTTCAAGTCCGATCAGACCGAACTGACTGATTCATTGTCAGTGGAAACTATCGGAGCAAGTAGGAGGGATGTTAATACGAGGTTTGGCGGGTGGCGAGCTGTCTACCTTCGATAGTCTTTATTCAGCTTATGATAAATACCCACTGGCGCATTCTATTCGCCGCTTTCCGCAAAAAGTTTAACTAGTTTGTTTATACGTTCTGAGAAATGCTGTGTTTTTATATTCCCCCCAACAATTAAAAATTCTGTATGATGAGCAAAACATAAACCATAAATTCTGTCTTGCTCTATATGCAGTCCAGAAAATTTATGTAATCTCTGAATGATGTATTTGCTTTAATTGATTAACCAAATTTGACAAAGATAGCAAGCTTACAAATCACAAATACAAAAATTCCAGATTTGAATATCCAATAGTTTTAACCACCATCCTGCAATAGACCAACGACATCCAGATTTGCTCATGTAAAAAAAATATATAATTCTGGTCATATTCGGACCACAATTATTCCTGATACGTTTTTACATTGCCAAATATAAAGGTTGAAGCATAAACTTTTAAACATGACTCTGCTATGAATATTTAGAGAACGAACATAAAGTTTGATCTCTATAACTTTCAACTAAAAAAGCGAGATGCCAGTCAGATAAGATGTGAACTGACAAAGGTGTGCTTTCTTGATTTATAATTCAAAAGATTCTATATAATGCCGACGAAATGCCAATATTTGTTTCATTAGAAATATCCATCATTTAATCACCTTCCTGGAAGGTTCATAGATTCGGCAATGGCCCGCCGCATATGTTGGCCTGGTGCATATTAAGTCTTCTGTCGGGTGCTGTCCTCATGTTTGTATAGCGTGGAAATTTGGGAGTGAGGCATCAAATCAGTTTTGTCATCATTTGACCACGATTCTGAATTATGAAAAAATTTCATCTCATAATTCGACGACTAAACTAAAGACAATTGTTCGTGCTTCTTCCCCACGGGACTTTCTAGTGAAGGGAAGTACTAGATAGAATTTGCTATAGCTGAAATCTGACTTTATTAGACAGGCAAAAACACAAAAGTTTGCAGGGTATTGGAATTTTTAAAACTGCCTTGTATGTCCACCTATAATATCTTTAAAATAAATCGAATCTCTCATCTTATCTCAACACCAACATTAAAGCATCATTCAGCGGAATGATATATTTGTTAAATTCTTATAATCTTTATGTAGAACTGAGTTTTGGACAATTATATAAACGCCGACTTTGCAGATATTCCTATCTTACTAAAAGAAAGCAGTATTTCCTTTCTGTGCTGTGTAACATTACTCTCATTAGGACAGAATAATAATTATACCAGAAAATCCACAAATACTCTCGCCACATTTCATCTCTTTCCTACTTTCCTCAGAACTCGGTAAATGTAATCTAAAATCTCCGACAGATCTTTTAATGGATCTCAGTGTGATACTGCGCAATCTAAAACTCACTCGCCAAAACTCAATTTGGAAAGACACAGCACAGGCTTTGGAAAATGTCTAACTTTGCGACCCATTAACTGCATGCGGCCCGTACTTGTGTTTCTTCCATAGCATTTTCTGTCAGGCAACATTCTTAATGTGAGTCTGGATTTATGGCCTCAGTTTACGAGTAACGGTTTCTTCTTCGGTAGCAACTTCTCATGACGGCAACATTCAAACATTAAGTCAGTCTGGCCACTCGGAGAACGACTACCAACTTCGCTTTAGAGCTGTCATAAAGTTTCGTGTTAAAAATATATATTCCGCTGGTTTGAACGCTTCTCTTTCTAAATAAAACATTTCTTTGCCCTTTCTTATTTGAACCTTCGCATAATTCTCCTATATGAGCTGAAAGATTTATTTTAGTTTCATAGCGTAGCCATTCGCGACGGACATCGTTAGGTCTCATTGAATAATCTATATATTTGAAGGCAATGTGAAGAGAAGTTAGGGTCTGCGCCTGTTGGTGATAAAGTCTGAAGTTTTGCAGAATGTCGCTCAGTAGTGTAGCGAGTACAATGCTAATAAAGTAAACAGGACCTTTTATCGGCTTTAATAAAATATATTATAGATGTAAAATTGCGAATGTTTTCAACTTCAGGGATATATAGCCAAATGCGATTTCATCTAAGATGTTTCTAATCGCACAATAATGATATCACAAATATTGATTCTTTATATTTTCTTTCAAAATCTAATTTATCTATGGACTGGATGAGGAGTAAAATTTTGAAGGCATTTACTGTAACAGCATTTATTACGTATTAAGTAACGTATGTATTAAGTTGTGATCTAACACTAGAAAATAGCTTCTATGATGTTTTTCCACTTGATTTGACGCTTTGATCCTTTTGTTTTTATATTATCGGCAATAATTTTTTCAGTCAGACTTACGTACTCAGTATCGCTGTATATTTTAAATTCAAATACAATCGGCTCAATCAGTGTATGGTGTGTGGGGCTGCTCCCATGGGTTTATCTCGCAGGTTCGATCCTGCTCAAAGTCGGTGACTTTTGGTAACAATGTGAAGACTATCCGATATCGATATCGTTTGATTACACTGCTCATTGCCTAATGCGCTCTTACAAAAATATTATTCTTGTCGCAGATTCAGAAAGTGTGAAACACTCGTTTTGATTACCAGGTTTGGCAATCATTTAGTAATGAGCTCAGTCGATGGAAGGGGAAGGTGCTAATTAATGAAAGATTATTATCTCAAGGAAGAGCCACGTTCTGTAACTGATTTAATGTTTCGTTTGTATGTTTCGCATTTATACGTTGTTTACATTTATATGTCGTTTCAGCACAGTACCGATTCATTCGTAATCATTATAATGATAAAGTACTTCGTATATCCGGCGCAAAGCTTCGGTTTACGTCGTTTCCCCTCCCTTCTAAAATCTGAAAATTTCCTCCTTTCTACTATGTAAACTATGGTAAAGATGTTATGACTTTGAAATTATTCACAATTGATGAATTAATAGAAGACAAATTATCTGGTGCTAATTTAAACGATGATGAAGAAGTTATTCCGCCTTTCTTTAAAGACGCAATGGACTTTATTGAAAAACATTCAATGAACGTAAATCGATTCATAATGCCGTACTTAATACTCACAGGCAATCAGCATGTTAGACGAAGGTTAGAGATTTTTGTAAATAAACGCCTATCTGCATGTACATAAATCGTATAAGATATTCAATAAGGGTATGAGTTTTCTCACTTTTATGATAATTGTTTAATTTTAAAATTTAATAATTGATTTCCATACTATGTAGTATTATACTAGTACTATCTTAAAAAAGTTTAAAATTAATACTTTTAAATGAATTTGCATTAGTATCATTAAATTTGTAACAATCGAAGTTGTTGATTAAAATTTCGGATATACGTCTTTTTACGTCAGTCCCTTTAAAGAGGTATAAACGGAGCTTTAATGCAATGCGAATTACAAAGTTCGTTTATGTAGATTTAAAAGAAGTATCTTCACACCAAAAAAGAAATTTTTAAAAGTGCTTTGCATACAACTTTACTTGCAATTTATATAAAATTAAAGCTTCGATGAGTTAATGTCTTATATAAGTTTTGTGATTCAGTCAAAATTGACACAAATAGTTAAAATAAGGGAAGGAAACTCTTCATTAATGCCAATCGGCGAGTAATGGGCGATTTCCCTCATGCACTTCATTAATATACCCCGGGAAAATAATATTTATATTTGTAATAATATATAAATGCAATATTAAAAAGGAAAGACAATGTGAAAAATAATGCAAATAATTATTAGTATGTTTTAAAGTTCAATAGATATAGGCAGCCTCTTCAATCTCGCATCTAATATACAATTTGTGAGATACAATCGAATTTATTTCAGTTTATAGGTTGACAACACTTAAATTTACTGATTTCGACCGGGAAGATGGTTTATAATTCAACTTCCAGATTATATTTATAAGTGTAACTTCGCGTTATGGGCAGACATGTGCCATAAAGAAAACCATAAAAGATATTCATTCCTTTAAAGATTTGTGTTAAAAGTATTTTCTTAAAATTCTAAATGATACAATGTATTTTATTCTAGTATATTTCTAGAATAATTATTATACTATATATTCAATTTTCAAAATTCAATTCCAGCCATTTCACTAATCCGCATTTGAAGATGTTGTAAAATGCTTTCAGGGGAATTTTAAATAATCAGTACAGTCAGTATTAAAAGAATGAAGCCAAATTAAAATAAAAACTCAAACTATTTTTTGTCGATATTCGACAAATCTATTTACCTTCGATTAAAATCTTTTGTTAGAGTAAAGAATCATGCCTTCTTAGTAAATTATTATAACCAAAAATTAGATTTTACTTCTTGTTGTTACTGACAACATTATCATTAAAAAGGTTTGAAGCGTCAATTTTAATTAAAAAATAATATTTTATTGGATTAATGACAGCGTTCATTAACAGTAAAAATGTGTATTTAGTAACTTTCATCAGGAAGGTATCTCATGACTTTACATGTTTATTCAGTTGGTTGACATTAAGCAAATGTTTCATAAAAAACTTTAATTAAATTATTTAAAACGTAAGTACCATATTGAAAGCAATTATGACAGTAATCGTTATTTATTTAATAAACAGAGTTTTAAAGTAAGAATAGTAAAGAATTTAGCCAAAAATAGAATAATTTATCTTATCTCGTTTCATTAAAAAATTCAATAATGATTATTAGTAAAACGGCAAAATTTTTTTCCTTGTATGAAGACGGGCGTTTTATGTTGCTGAAAGATTAAAAGCTGAATATCAATCTGCAAAATTATTTACAACCTGGAAAATGATTTATTATTGTAAAGTATTATTTCGTTTTCTTAAAAATTGCGAGCACGTATCAAATTATCAAAAGGAAGATTAATTAAAATATTATTTTGTATCAATTTATTTGCTTTATTTAATTTTTAAAGAAACTAAATGAAAAAGATAGTGATTTCAGAGAATAATGGCGAATGGGATTTGCGAATCATTTCAAATATTTATAAGATTGAAAGTTAATGAAAGCTATACTATTTGTTCTATTTATAATTATTTTTCCGCATTTTCGAAGAAAGAATAAAAACTTTTTTTTTAAATCTGAAGGAAGTTAAAATTAATTATCATAGAAATTAATGAAAATTAAAATTTGATTTTGCAATATATTTTGAATTCTGGAGTGAATGTTGAAAGTAAGATACATACAAGAATTAAAATTTTAATTAATCAATCGTAAGAAATGAAATTAGATGTTTTTATTACGACAGAAATCATTATATTTCAAAGGGCTTTATGAAATTTTATGAAAATAGGAAGAATTATAGGCCAAAGATGAATAAATGAATAATTAAGAATAGGTGTGTCCTTACACAATCGAATAGGCGTGCCTCAAAGCAATTTAAAAGCACATTTTGAAGTTGTTTATTTGTTCTTTTTTTCCTCTTTTAAAGATTTCGTTTTTAGATTTTTTCATCATCCATAGTATCATGAATCAGCAGGGATCATGGATTCGGAAATAATATAGAATTAGCATTCATAATTGGCACTTATTATCCATAAAAAATACAATAGCTGCCACTTAATGTGATCACTTTAGGATTTAAGAAGTTTGATAACATTAAAAGATTGATAACAATAACAAAAATTGATAAAAATCAGATATATTTTTATCACATCCAATGCATGAAACGGCGGCATTCTATAGAATACTTAGGCATTTTATAGAATGCCTGGCGTTTTTAGGCAAAGTATGAAATATAAGAATTATTATATACTTTCCCTAGACATTGCATGGAGGCTGCGGTGGCTAGTGGTAAGGGCTCGGCTTTGGGGCCGGAACCCGATTCCACTGAAGATCCGCCGTGTATGGGGCCTGTTGCACGTTAAATCATACGTAGTGGCCAAAGGTCCTTCTTTTGGTGTGGAGTGGAAGTTTGGAGAAGGGGTTCCAGCTCAAGCGTCGTCCTCGTCATCTGACTGCGGTTCAAAATTACGAGGTCCGTCCCAAAATATCCCTCGTGTTGCTTTGAAACTGGACGTTAATATAAGTAAACTAATCCTAGACATTGCACAAAATACCTAGGCATTCTATAGAATGACAAATACTATTTAGGCAATGTGTGGAAAAAGGTCATAATAAGACTATTATTTAAAGACGTGCATTCCTCAAAAATACAAATGTTATTTTGAAAAAATAATGAAAGAGCGCCATTAAAAAAATTGATTGAAAATACGTAAAGAAAAATGAAAGTTGTACGAAACAAATTTATGCTATTCTTATTAAAGAAAAAAATATGAAATGTGAACCTGCTTTTTGCATCATGAAAAGAAATAATTTTATTGTGAATTGCATTTAAATTTATATCTTATAAAATCGAATCGGCGATGTATTTCATACTTAACCGGTTTGTCATTTGCATTCTATAAATTGCCTAGGAAATGTGTGAAATGTTAATCGGTTCATACATTGCCGGTCAGTTTTCGACATTCTATAAAATGCCTAGGAATTCTATATAATACCAGCTTTTATACATTGAATGTTACATATTAAAACAATGTTGTAACAACTGCGCCATCTGGCGAACAAAAATCCTAGGAACTCTGGAGACGGTTCGCGAGTCGAGAGAAAGAATGTGTAAGATGATGGATGGCGAGCCCACGTAACTTATTTCCCAGAAAACACGTTTCACTCGGAAAAATGTTCAATCCTATCCATTATATCTATAGTGTGATCATAAATTATTGGACCCATTTCAAAAATTAATTTTAAAAAACTAATAATGTAACAACTGTGTTTTTTCATAATGAGACAGCAAATAAAAAAAGGTTTTTTCAGATAGTTGGTGTACCATTGCGACCTTCTAAATTTGCCACATTGAGAAATTTCCAAACGTAGTGGCTACCGATCAGCAAAAGCCGATGTGCGTTTGCTGGTTACTTTTTTTAGCTTTTCTTGAATATCTCGAAAACTATTCAGTTTTCGTTTAAAATTGATTTAACAAATTAAAGGGCGTAAAATTCTTTACAAATACATGATTTTATTTTTCTGTTGACTTTAATAGTTTCGAGATAATGGCCCTCAAAAATGGGAGATGTCCAATAATTTATGATCACTTAGACCTCCGTAACGGGGCGTTACCTATCTGAAAAAACTAAATGCGCTCTCATTAAAACAACATAGTTGTAACATTATTAATTTTTAAAATTTATTTTTGAAATAGATCCAATAAATTATTACCACCCTGTATAGTGTCTGCACTGTGTATTTGCCTTCTTGTCCATGTGCGTCTTCTGGTATGTGATTGTCCAATAATTAAAGGTAAACCTGGAGTTTAGGGTGCGTACTATTTTCTCGCCAATTTTTTTGGCGAAATTTTATTTGTCGTCGCCAAACACTATTTAGGATGCGCAGTGAGGTTTTCATAGGTCTCCTGCGCATTCGATGCCTATGGTATCTCAAAACGAGAGATTGAGCACGCAGTGTCCTCGGCATTGCAAGTGTTCACCGGCAAATTTTTTTAACTTAAAGAAACATCAGTGGCTTCTCTTTCAGCAAAGCAGGCCCCTCGTAGCTTCGGTTTTTTCATTGAAAGACGAAACACACAGGGAAAGCACGAACACAGGAGAAACACGACGTCTGAAGACGATGAAACGTAGCAAGGGAACCACTGTTTCCAGAAAAAACATTCCTTGTTCGATATTTGGGAGCCATAATCAGCAACACAGAGATAAAGAATCAGCCAATGCAATGAACGGAAATCTTCAGAACAGAAGCGGAAGGTTATGAAAAAAATCGTTTGGTGAATAATCAAGAATTACAAACGAAATATTATTTAAATTCGTACGCCGACCAATCAAATTGAAGAGAGCAGACAGTGGACCAATGGAAATGAGGCGAAATTAAGGGCATGCGCCGTAGACCGGTAAACAAATCACTGTCTGCACATGCGCAAACGACACCGAAAGAATTTTCAACTCGGATCCAAAACAAATGTTCTGGCACTTTCTCTCTTGGAGACAAACAATTGTCGTGCTTAAGGGAAACGAAGTGAGTACGCACCCGAAACTCCAGGTTAACCTAATTAAAAGATTTTAAAGTACATAAGGTGGAGATCTTATGGTATTCGTGACGAAGTCAGTGCATGTCATGAAGAACACCCGAGTGCACAAAATTTCAAAACTCCAGCGCATCAGGAAGTGAAAAAAAAATAGATTACAAATTTTCATCTTCACGAATAGGAAGCAAGTGATAATAAAAGTGAATAATAAATTTTCTTGAGTGTGAGACTGTGATTACTTCATTACATTACAGGTTTTCACTTAATTAGTTAGTTCACAAGAATTTCTTTTTTATTATTCCAGCTACGATTTGAAGTGCTTACATTGATTTTAGGAGATATCAGTTTGGGTATGCAAGAACTATTGTTTTTTTAAAGAAACTCTGAATAACTAAATTTGGTATTTATTCCTTGCTCTTATTTTCTATAACTTTGTCGTACAATACACACAAAAAAAACTTTCTTTGTAGCTTAGTGGATTTGAGTTTCTAATATAGCTTAAAGAGTACCAACACTTGGTTTTGGCATAAATTTCCAGAATTTCGAGTTCGGAATTTTTATTTCATCAGAAATTGAAGTTTTTCTTAATTCTAAATGCCTTTGAGTTAAATTTAATTTAATGATACCAACATCCGTTTGAAATAGTACGAGCGATTTTTGAGAAGGGTCTTGCAATTTTGAACAATGTTCAAGTGATAATGCCTGCGTCGGTAATAATACCGCTCTCTCAGAATATCTTTGCCACATCAACGGGAGGACTTTTGACCTTCGAAATCAAGTACAACACCCTCCAGGCCAACATATACGCGAATTTCAATAAAGCAGGGTTTACACGAGGCCAATATTGTCTCGATAATAAATTCACGCATGCTCAGAAAGAGAAAAAGAGGGCTCAACTTCATGTAGTTGTCCCGTCGGACAAGCACTTGCTATTGTCACCTCTTTCCGCAAATACCTGATCCCCTTTCCACGCATGCGTGAAGTTATTGTCGAGACAACATTAGCCTCGTGTAAACTCTGCTTATGATCGGGTTTTGAGCTTGAAACTGGTCCCAAAGCCGAGATCTTACCACTAAGTTACCACGGCCTTCTAAACTACTTGGAAAATATTTCTGGTTTGTACTTTGCAAGAGTCACAAGTATTTTTTAATGCAACATTATAATCATTCGCCGCCTTGTCAAACTTATTTTTTTATCGTTTCAAAGTAATGCACGCTTTCAGCTAATAAGAACAAGATATAGTCACAAATTTCATCTCCTATTTTTAACTCCACGTGAATATTTCAAAAACTATGAATAAAAGAGACGATTAGTTCGACTTTATTATTGTTTCTAAGAAAGTATGAATCCACAAATATAAAAAAGTACACGATTTTCTGGAAAAAAATGCAACAAAATCAGATCTATCAGTTTTAAGTTACGTAACAGTTTTTCAGAATAGTCTGATTCTTAGATAAGACATGCGTTGTAACTAAATTAATAATGTGTACTGTAAACAGCTTTACAAATTTTGGTTTTAACTCAAACTTGGAGATCCGTCATTTTTTACAAAATTTTGTGGCATTTAAACATTAATGCATTCAGAAATATAATGAGAAACAATCAAGCACGTGTTGAAGGATTATAAATCGGTCGATTTTGTTTTAATAAAAAATTGTTAAATACAAAAAAATTGTTTTGAAATATACAATTACTGAGGTACTTTGTTAATGCATTCCATTTCGCTTTTATTATCACTGGAACAGAATAAATATTTTATTATTTGATAATCACAGAACCGATTTTTTGAATAATTAAGAATTGCTTTAATTAACATGAATAAATTTCATGTCGATTGCTTTTGTGTGCAAACGCACAGAAAAATTATATCTGAAAACAATAACAAAGATAATTCATATTCATTATGGATAACAAAATTATGAATTATCTGGTAAAATAAATTAATTAGCAGCTCCATTGTTTTGCATTATTCGTAGTAAATTCATAAAAATAAAAATAGTCTAACCCGACTTCACACAATGAAAGAAATTATTCTAGACTAAAAATTATTCTTCATCTCCATATTCCTCAACATTTATTTTATAAACCTTTTATCACAGGATAGACTCCTCTTAAAGAAACCCAAACAGCATTCTTTAATGAACGTCGAAGCAAGGAAACGTCCAATCACGCTCCGTTAAAATCCATCGGAATTTAGAAAGCGGTTATTTTTTTAAATTTTTTTCTTGCATTCAGCGGACAGCTTTTATCATTATGGAATTAACGAGTTCTTCCCTCTCGCCGACGAGTCCATAGCTTTCCATCCGATCACAAATCTGTATGAAAAGGGGAGGAAAGTGGATTAAGGGAGGGGCGGCGAAATTCTATTAAGTCATTGATTATAATTTGCTGTGAAGTCGTTTGCACCTGCCTATTCATTTTATTAATCGCTTTTAATGTGTGGAGAAAAAAATTGGAAGAGAATTCTCTATTCTATAGAAATTTACTTTGTACTGTTCTTAGAATTTCTAAGAAAAAACTTCCTTCTAATGGAAGGCGTGGCACGATAAAAGCTGTTTAGTTAATTAACGCAATAAAAATAACATTGCACATAAAAGTGTTCAATTTTTGAAAGAGACAAAAGGGACAGAAACATAGGTAATTAATTATAGCTGTTTTTTTCTACCTAAATTCTTTAGAATTCCCTTTATATGGTTGTTATTTGATTATAGAATTTCATCAAACCATTGTCATCTGTTAATTTTTAATCAACGAGTTGGTTAAAGGCAACTATTGTGTTGAAGTATTTTTAAACCTTTGGCTTCAAAAGATATCAAATGCAAGAAAATTTCTCGTTTGAACTACTCCATTCTTTCATTGATAGCGATTATTTTATTATTAGAGAAGTTTAAATATTTTTCCCTTTTAATTGAATGGAATAACTAATTTGTTTTACAAAATAAAAATGGAATGTGTAGAATTCAGTGCTTTCTTAGAGAACAGTTGTTTTCCCAGTAGAGTAGAAAATTGGCCCTAAAAGTGATTCAAAGATATCAAATAATGGCTCTTAAAATATTTTAATTAATTAATTAACGATATATTAGAATGAAAACATACTGTCGAAAGATTGCAATATATAGGCTTAGTTACAATAAAACTGATCTCTAATAGTGATCTTTAATATTTAATTCCAAAAAAAACAACTTTTGATTCACAAAGGAAAAAAAAACTATTAAAAATTTATTCCCCAGTATGAAATTTTTAACAATCTTTATGCATTCCTGTTGTCGAAACATGTAATATTCTTATTTATCCATTTGTTAATCTATTATTCTTAAAATTACTTTACAGAAACTAATAGAAGATATATGTTTTCTTTCAAAGACAGGTAAATTGTTTTATAAAATTATAATAAAAAATCTCCGACGTTCTCATGAATTTTTATTTAAAATTTTTATTTTTGAATACATTTATAATTCATTTGTCTTTCGATAACAAAATCAGAATTCAAAATGATATGAAATAAACCATTTCAGTTTGAAGAAATCTAAAACAATTTTTTTAGCATTTTCAAATTTAAATGTAATCGGTATTCTTTCTACAAATATGCTTAAATATTTCGAGAAGTAGTGAAATAAATATATTTCAGTCTAATATTCAGTACGTTTCAGACTTATTATTAACTCTTAGTTGCATTCTAATATTTTTTTTAAAGTTTGGTTCAGATTCATTAAAAATCGCCTGCAGCAAACAGACAATTGGATATAATGAAAGATTTTTATTATTTTTCTGATTAATAATTGGCAACAGAAGCAACTAAAAAAATTCATTATTTTTAAAATTAGAGAAATACTTTTTCAAATCCAATTTCAGTTGTTGAAATACAAATAATTTAATGTTTGCAAAATGATATCGAGTTCTTTAATTTTTAAGAAATGCGATAAGTTTGTGATAACACAAGAAATAGGTTTTTGCCGTTTTACTAATTATTTTAAGGAGAAATAAAAGAGTGAATGTATGGCGACATATTAAATTCTCGATTACATTTGTGATTTTGATTATTTTTAATTTACTCTTTTCATTATCCTTTTTACATTAAATTTTTTTTATTAAATAAACAACGTACATTGTTATAATAATAGTCAATTATTTATTTAAATTTTAAATTATTTAATTAAAATGAATGTTTCCTGAAAAATGTATTTTGCGTAAATCTGAAAAAGTATGTTTAGGTGCTGAATATCTTCCTATTAGTAAAAATTATCTGAATAAATATTTATTTAGTAAAGAATTCGAACATCATTATTATTCATTAATATATTACTTGTTTAATTTAAGTTGAAGCTTGAAATATTTTTTAATCATAATGCAGAAAGTGAAAGCAAAGTTACAAATTTATTTTTTCTCATCTTTAATTAGTCCAAAGGATAATATTACCCCATCTAAAGAATCTAAATGTAGAAGATCTAAATAAGAACTAATCTAAAGAACGTAATGTGGGGTAAATATCTTCTCGACTATTGGATTAAATATTATTTTGCCTTTAACTTTTAATTGACTTCATTATAGTGGAAACTATTCTGATTTTAAGATTTCTTCAGAAAAATTTGGCAAAACTTTTTAATGATGGTATGTAAATGCCTAGAATATCTTACTGAATGTTTGTAAGTCTTCCTTTGTAAAAGATACGAGACTTACTTAAAAATTTATGAACTTAGATCCGAATAATTACCATTTTTCATTGCCTCTCTGGATGCTATTTCCTTTTTCATGTTTTTTCAAATATGTTGTGCAATATCTGAGACAGGAGTTTTGCGTTATGAAGTATAGTAAAATGGAAATGCTTAGTATAATTTCAAATCCTTAGGAAATTGCAATATACCAGATGTTTTAATTAATGGCATCTATTGGCAATTTTCTTACATCGAAATTTCACATCAAGAGGAAAATATTCAATTACAAATATAATTTTATTTCTGAATCATCTTGATCAATTGAAGGAATTTCATATATAATTTATATTTTGATGTGGTGCGTACAAAAATCAATTTTAGCAATTTATCGAATAAAATTCTTAAATATTGATAATTAACTCTTAATAAGATACGCTAATAAATCAATTTAATAAATTAATTCAATGAATTAATTTAATTAATAACAAATTAATTTAATAATAATAAATTAATTACTTACTTACGTTCAATTCTTAATAAATGAGATTAAGTTCTTAATAAAGTGATAATAATTATTCTTTATAAATTAAATAAATAATATTACTTAATAGATTAATTTTATAAATTCTTATTATATAATATTAGTTATTAATAATTTATTGTTAATTAATAATTAATTCTTCTAATTAAATTTTTAATATTTTAGTTACCTGTTCAGTAAGATTCAAAATGCTTCTACTTGTGATGAATGTTTATTAGCTTTAGATAATAAACTGTAAAACGGAATTACAATAAAATTTAGGCAGAAAGATGAGATACATCGTGATATCTTTCTATAAAAAAGACAGATTATTATTTAAGTAAACATGTGTTTAAGACTGAAGTGCAAATATTGCAAGAAAAGAAGATAAGCACTATTTAAAATTATGAAATTAGCATCATTATTTTACCTTTACGAGATTTGATATTGGTTACTTGTTGAAATCCATGCGTGAATATATGGATGTAACATTTCAAGAAGAGACACATCGTGAAATCTTTCGACAAGAAAGACAGATTATAATTTAAGTTAATATGTATTACATTTAAGACTAAAGCGCAAATATTGTAAAAGAAGTAGATAAGCATTATTTTTAAAAACTTATAAAACTAATAAAACTTATAAACTAAGCATTATTTATAAAATTAACACTATTATTTTATCTTTATGAAACTTGATATTGATTACTTATTGAAATCCATACGTGATTTTTTGTAATTATATGGATGTAACATAAATAAAAATAAAAATATTATCTGATAAAAAAACATGTGAGGTGAAAATTCAGCTGATAAAACTTTCTGCAAAGGCAAATATCTGTTACAAGCTCATTATTAGTACATTTTATAAAAGCAGATAAAACTCCCTCTTTTCTTCAATAGAAAAGTTTTCGCAACACTACTGAAATACAACAGCGACATATTTCAACAGACTTTATCGCAGACTGACGCGAAACTAACTTAAACTCATTACAATACACCAACCTATTCAAAGAGATCTTATGATGTTGATCGCGAATGATTGGGCTATGAAAATATAGTATGTGTCCAAGTACATATTGTTACAAAGCTATAAAGTCGTTTCCCTGAGATGCTAATCTTGGCGACAAACTTGGCGATAAATTTGGCGAGCTTGGCGATCATTTCGGCGACTTGGCGGCAAAGCTGGCGACTTTGGCGACAAAAGGAATTTTCTAGAAGGACCTCGAACTTTCAACCTATTTCTACAGGCTTCATGAAATTTCTGGAGATTACATCACTCCCTACGTAATGAAGTCACTTCCTGTTGAAAAAGTATAAAAGCAAGCTCTCAAGCTAAGACGAGTGAGTTGGAGTTTGATCAGCAAGCAAGCTGGTGAGCTAACAAGAAACATTTGAGGGCTGAGTTGAGATTTATCGGTAATCTCTGTTGTGAATTTTTACAAGTGCTGTTTTAATACTTGTGCTAAGTTTCTTTTCCTAGAATATTTGTAAAATAAAGAGCTTTATTTTTTAAATTCTGCTTATTGGACTGCATTCACGTACACCCACAAGACAATTTTGTTACATTATTATAGTAGAATTATGCCAAGGTTCAAATACTAAACAGCGAAGAAATATTTTATTTCGAAAGAGAAGTATACAGGCCAGTGGGATATATATTTTTAACACGGAACTTTATGACAGCTCTAAAGCGCAGTTGGTTGTCGTTTTCCGAGTGGCCAGACTGACTTAATGTTCAAATGCTGCTGTCATGAGAAGTTGGTACCCAAGAAGAAACCGTTACTCGTAAACTGAGACCATAAATCTAGAGCACATTAAGAATGTTACCTGACAGAAAATGCTACGGAAGAAGCGCAAGTGCGAGCCGCATGCAGTTAATGGGTCGCAAAGTTAGACATTTTCCAAAACTCGTGCTGCTGTCTTTCCAAATTGAGTTTTGGCGAGTTCGTTTTGGATAGCGCAGTATCACACTGAGATCCATTAAAAGATATGTCGGAGATTTTAAATTACCTTAACGGGATTCTACGGAAAACTGGGAAAGAGATGAAATGTGTTGAGAGTATTTGGTTCTATTTATGATTTTCCGGTATAATCCTTATAATCCTTACTTTGTCTTAATGAGGGTAATTTAACATAAGGAAATTAAAGATGATCTGGCTAAAACGTTTTTTCCTTTATTGTGCCCGGGTTATAAAAAAAATCGGCCTTTTCATTATTTTTTGAAGCTTGGCTCTTAGAATATTACAAGAATTAATGAGTGCATGTTATATATCATTTTGCTGTTTATGTGTTTTATTTATTGTTGAAATTAGTTTCAATTAGGCTTATTTTAAACGTACTACACAGATTCCAAAGTCCCTAATTTCCCGTTGACTTCAAGTTCGATATAATAAACTTGTCGCTTGGAGAATAACATCTCGAACTTGATTAATTTACTTTTAGTTTAAGGTCCGTTTCCAGGATGTGCGAAGTCGGTTTTTTGATGGAGCTCATAATTTTGAACTTGGTGAAATGACGACCTAAGCCGTCGCTGTACTACTCAAACTTCTACGCCTTAATATTAAAATGTGAATTTAGTTTTATGAATAGGAATTTTCAAATGTTTTCAATAAATAAGATTCAGGGAGATATTTTATTTGCTTTTACAACTGTCAGATAGAAGCAGCTTTGCAAAGGGGAAATCATCACCCAAATGCACACTTTGAAATGCGTTTATTTTTTTAAAAATTATTAAGCAAAAACTGGGGCTGATTTTATAATAAGGCTGAAATTTAAAATAAGTTTGAAAAAAGTCTTTTATTGGTTGACAAAGTAAACGCATAAGTATGCTTGAAGGTGCAAAGGCTTTTTCACATATTTATATATTAACCTTAAGTCAAAGCATCGTATAAAAAAAGAAAAGATTGTAGGAAAGAAGAAAAGATGTAAGCAGTTCATGTTGCAAAAATTTTGCGACTAGGTTCAATGAAAAATAAACTTCTATTTTCTACATGTTTGAAAATGGTAATAATTCCTTTTTTGAATTTAAACAAACGATTTGATTTTCATTTTTTACGGTAATTTAGATATAGCAACAGTAGTTTCGTATGCTTACAATGGGAAAATAAGAATATTATTATAAAAGGTCTTTTAGTAAGCAGAACAACTATAATATTGACGTGACATTTGAGCTGGTTAGAATGATAGTGGTGTAAGTCATCCTAACTTAGTTTTGACTAATTGAAGGTTTTCTAAAACTATCTGCAGAAAAATCAAGATTGCATATATTTTAACTTCAAGTGATGGATTTGTGTTTAATCATTGACCCTAATTTTATAATGCATTTACTTTCATTAAAAACTGTCTGTTTTAGAGTAACTTTAATTGATGTACACCACTGTCATTTTATACTGACATATATATTGCAAATATATTATATTGCAAATATATTATATTGAAAATATATGTTTATTTTCGAAAGTTGTTTTTATTATGTGATATTTGACAAATTAAACGTTAAAATTTAAACTTGATATCTTCACTGGACCTCTTCATTAGGTACCTTCTCATGATATGGAAGGGAACCTAAGTTGTCTTCAACGATGGTAGTGTTCAAATTATTGAAAAACGTAGGTTATGCCAGTGATATGAATGGTAACAGATCCATCATATCTGCCCTTTTTATTGATACTAATCTTAAGTTTGGATACAACATTTCCTTAGGTAGATTTTTGAAAAACGCTGATCGCCCTTTTCTGTCTGTAGGAGTAAGATCTATTGCTTCAAAGTCTATAAAGTCTTGAAGAGTTTCTTTGTACTTGATGTTGTAAGGATTTTTTTCAAGACTTATCCTCTTTATTTTAAGCAAGTTTACTTCCATTTGCCTTGTTCTTTCGTCTCCTATTAACATTCATCTCTAAATTATTTGTAGAGTAAAATTCTTCACAATTCATTTTTTAGATTGCAAAAAATGCAACTACATCATTTTCCGGCTTTATCAGTAATTTTAAATATTTAAATCTTCGCCGCCAAAGTTTATTTAATATCTTGTGGCATCTCTGGCAACTTTTGAAATTTAAACGGTAATTTTTTTACAGTTTTATTAAATATCTAAATTTTTCTTAATTATTTACTTAGTATTCAACTTAAATATTAACTGCCTTAACTTTTTATGTCTTTTCCTTTAATGTTTCAAGTTCCTGCGGGCTCCTGAGCCCGCAGGTGCAACCACTTTGAGCAAGTCTGGACCAGTCAAATTACAAAATCACACAAAGGAATCTTTCAGTCAGGCAACGCTTAAACCTTTTTACACAAAAATTCATACGCGGAACAAGATGGCGAGTAAATAGTTCCGTTAAATTAATTTGATTTATAATTTAATGAAATTGAAACATTAAAGGAAAAGACATAAAAAGTTAAGGCAATTATTATTTAAGTTGATTACTAATTAAATAATTAAGAAAAATTTAGATATTTAATAAAACTGTAAAAAAAATTACCGTTTAAATTTCAAAAGTTGCCAGAGATGCCACAAGATAGTAAATAAACTTTGGTGGCGAAGATTTAAATATTTAAAATTACTGATAAAGCCGAAAAATAATGTCGTTGCATTTTTTGCAATCTAACACATTGGGCAGCCAATAAACTTCATGGTGCGACGGCATGACTTTATAATACTTTAACAAAGTTCAGGTAGATACACAGTTTTGCCTTTCGCAGCTAATTCCTCGAACCCAAAATCAGAGTCGTTGGGAAGAAAAGAATGTCTTGGCACAAAAACATTTTGGTTAATGACTTCATTCACTTTGAAGGAATCTGTTGTTATTTAAAGAAAGCAGGGTTGTGTTTATAATATAGTTTTGCCCGTACATGTGTAAATGTAGATAGTTGCTTTTTTCTTTGAGAGAGCATTTAATTTTAAATGTTTGATTAAACATTAAGCTAAATCTTGAGATCCTGTAGATGCTACTGTTTCATCCCGAACGTAATTCTTTTTACAAGCCATGGACAACGAAATTATAGCAATAACAATTCCTTATGTAATATGCATCAATTAAGTTAATATTGGAAACGGGAGTGCTTTTTGTAGGTCCATTGAACAAATATAAGTGTCTGGATTACTTTTTGCAAATATTGTATCATTTTTGATGATTAGATTTCAAATTAGCCTTTTCAGTATCGCTCAATTCAGGATTACAATATTTAATCTTAAAAATGTCACACTCTTTGCATGCGTCTTTTTTTAGGTACGTAAAAGTTTAATTTCTATTTTAATATTTATTAGTGGCTTTTAATAGTTCAAACATAACCTAACAAATAAAAATGTTAATGTAAACGTTTTCAAAAAATAACTTTATTCCTTGTTTATGATATCAGCAGTATAGCACTTACTCAACTTTTCAACACAAATTTAATGAGTGAAATTATTATTTGTATGTATAATAATGTCAATAAAAGCACTATAGTGAATCAAAACACATAAAAAAGCTTTAAAACAACGATTACAGTAACTACAGTTGCTAGTAAATAACCATCAGTGGCCTGGCAACTGACTTACCACAGTGTTATTCTCAATTCAACAGCAGTTCAGGTTAGTCGACAATTTTGGTGCTGCTCCTAGTGGTCAATTATTGTAGTAATGATTTATACCACTATCTCCTTAAACAGAGGAACTAAAAAGGAACACTAATCCATGCTTAACACAAATTTAAATTTTTTTGACATACACCACAATTATTCTAATGAGCTGATTTATTTGATAGTAATGATTTAAATTTTGAAAGAGAAATTATTAAAGGAAATTTATCGGGCTTTGAAACTAACCACAAGTAAATTATATCGCAGGTTAGATTTGATTTAAAAATAATTTCAATTTCATATTAATTTAAGGATTTGATTTCAAAATAGTTTATATATATATATATATATATTTAATAATCTCGCTTAGTTTTATTCCAAATTCTAATATTATATTTTTAAAATGTTAATGTTCTAAAACTCCATTTTCGTTCTTTTCCCGCGCTGGAGGTATATTAAATCTCTCATTTTGGCATATTTATTACTAAAAGAATACTTAATTGCTTTCACGTGCCGACAGAAAATCATGACGGCGTCTCTTTGGCACCAGACTTTTTTCCCTGAAACGCCTACGTAACTTATTAAAAATACCCAATATTCCCTTCACTTTGATCACGTGTCCATATGTTATTCCCTTATCCGAGAGAATACAGGGATTTTTCTGTGCACTCTCGCTTGTAACCTAATCAGATATGCACGTATCCACCACTCTCCTACAGATAATAAAAAGAAATTAGTTAATAACTCGGCCTGTGTTTATTTTCAAGGACTACAATAGCGAAGACATTTCATATATATATAGCTTAATCGAAACATAGCATAAGCGGCTGATTTAATATTTCACAGTAAAGTTAAACTTATTGTTAGTATCAGTTTACAATACATATAGTCTGAAATATCTTGTCCGTATATAAGTTTGTAATATGGATATACAATTTTATATGTATGATACAAACATATTAATATACTTAACCCTACACTGCACAATTTTTTAAATTTCTTAACAATATCTAGGCTCCTATATTGATATGTAAGGAATGAGAGAAAAGTGATTTAAAATTTAATTTTGAACTTGTTTCTTTTCAAGTCAAAAATGTAGTTAATGCATAATTTAATTAATTAATTTTTAAATTATTCAAAAGTAATTTTATAAAGGCAGAAATGATATTGATATAAATAGGAATCGCTGCTCATTGTAGGGTTAAATTAAATCTTTTCATTTTTTAAAATTAGCAGTTGCTATGAAATCCCTACTTAGCAAAAATAAATGTCAGAAACAAGTTCTGTCTCCAAATGACTTGCATGTTACCAAAATATACCACAGGAAATTATATAGCGCAGCGATTAACATTCCGAGGTAATTAGAAATGTTGCTCTACTAAAGGCTGATGCTTTCTTGATGTGGGAAACCGTGTTTGGCTAGAAACTGAGAAAAGAAATTCCTGGGTTGTGTTGAAACAGATAATTATACCACTGCTACAGAATATATAACAAGTGAATAAAATGTTTGTGGATTTTTTTTGTATTGCTTTGCATTTTCAAAAAATCTACATTTGCATTCATTATTCAGAGAAAAGAATTCTTATCAGTATATTATCATTTATTATTATGCTTATTCTTTTCATTATAATATCATTCTTTGAAAAGAAAACTTGCGTTTTGTTGAAACACATAAACAAAATAACTGTTGGGCTATTTATTGAACCCATAAACGACCCCCATATTGTTAGGAATCGTGTTTCAAAACACGTTAAAAAATTAATTAAAATTAAACAGACTGTTGTATGGAAATTAAATTGGTGTCAGAATCTAATAGAAGCTAATCTTTTAAAAGATTAGAGAAGCTAATCTTTTAAACTTTAAGATTATGTTAAAATGATTTTTGTGCGATAATATGCTCCGATATTATTGTGGAAAAACGTTAAAATTTAAGTTAATTTTAATTAATTAAAATACTAATTAAAATTTCGAAAAATCCATTCTTTGTGAGCACATACTGCCCAAGAACCAACAATTTCAAGTTTCTAGTCCCAGTGATTTGGGAGATTCTTTGATGCGACAGTGAGTGACTTTCTCTTTTATATATATAGATTAATATCTTACTAATATAATAGCCCAGATCTGTCTCTCGGTAACGCTCTGACGTCACCAGCAATAAAACTCGCTCCATAGCACTGCGAGACGTTAAACAGCATTATTTGAATGTTAGAGAACCTAAATTTCAGTGATTTTAAATTTAAAAGAGTAATTGTCGTTCTAATTTGAAATTTAATAGCTCTAAAATAGTGAATTAAAATTTGCTATCCATTGATATAAAATTTATCTCGCTATGATCAATAGTTCCGGAGCAATTTTAAATTATATTAATCATATATTTCAAATTAATTTCCATTTTTTAATAGAAAGTAGTAGATTACGTTAGTGGTATACCATGCGCGTGACATAGTTTGGACGCCTTATGCATCTAATTATTTAGTGCAATCGTGATGATATAATTTGATAATATTTTTTGGCAACGCCAAAATTTACACAAAGACATCTGAAGTACAAGGAAAATTGTCAAACAACAAAAAATAGTTCACAATAAATGCTGTTTACTAAGAGGTTTTTTGAATAGAGAAATATGTAAATAAAAAAATATTTCCTGTCATAATACATATGTTTATTTTATTTGTTTTCAATGAATGTTGAACATTTCTCTTCCATATATATCTATTTAAACACGTCAAATTTGACGGTAAATCTCTGGAATGAAGAGGCAATTTGCACCCGTCATACCATGGTGAAGGGTGATTTTCTAGTTTGTATATATTTTCATTTCTACCGTTATCCAGTCACGTAATTAAGATAACTAAGGACTCATTTAGAAGTATTTCAGCGACCCCCAATAATAGTTATTTATTTGAAGTAGTGGATGCAAGCTAAACAGTTATTTTTCGAAAGATTTTTGACACTTTGAATTAAAGAGAAAAAAGCTGTGTTATGGCCTAACACGGTCTAAATTCTCACAATATTTGTTATGCCTGAGTTTACACTGGTTAGAAAGATTTCTGGTAAACCTGGAGTTTAGAGTGCGTACTATTTTCTCGCCAATTTTCTTTGGCGCAATTTTATTTGTCGGCGCCAAAAACTGTTTAGGATACGCAGCGAGTTTTTTATAGGTCTCCTGCGCATTCGATGCTTACGGTATCTCAGAACGAGAGACTAGCACGCAATGCCTTTGGCATTGCAAGTGCGCACAGGGCAAATTTTTTTAACTTAAAAAACATCAGCGGGTTCGCTTTCAGCAAAGCGGGCCCCTCGTAGCTTCGCTTTTTTCGTTGAGAAACGAAACACAAAGGGAAAGCACGAACACAGGAAAAACACGACGTCTAAAGACGATCAAACGTAGCAAGGAAACCATTGTTTCCAGAAAAAACATTCCTTGTTCGATATTTGGAAACCATAATCAGAAACACAGAGAAAGAGAATATCAGCAAATTAAATGAACGGAAATCTTCAGAAGAGCAGCGAAAGGGTCTTGAAAAAATTCGTTTGGTAAATGATCAAGAATTCCAAACGAAGTAATTATTAAATTCGTACGCCGGCCAATCACATCGAAGAGAGAAGACAGTGAACCAATGGAAATGAGGCGAAATTAAGGGCATGCGCCGTAGACCGGTAAACAAATCACTGTCGGCGCATGCGCAAACGACGCCGAAAGAATTTTCAACTCGCATCCAAAACAAATGTTCTGGCACTCTCTCTCTTGGCGACAAACAATTGGCGACATAAGGGAAACGAAGTGAGTAAGCACGTAAAAAACCAGGGTAACTAAGCTCCAGGTTAACCAGATCTTTATTTGTTTAATATAAATTAAATCTGCAGTGCACTTTTGTTGTCTTCGAATTTTGATCATTAAACACACGTCACAATTGACACTCCACAGTAAGCTGATTCTAGTATCCACTCAAGTTAAGTGTTTTCACTTTTTTAACATCAAGTAAAGTAAATTCTTGAAAACGGAAAAAAATTCTTTTTTAAAGGAAATGAAAAAATCTCGTATTAACTATTAACTAAAAATTTAAATGGTCTAAGATATTTTATTTTTATGAAAGTTGGAGGAATTAAAATTATTTGGAGGACAACATCCCAACATTTCATACCACTTAGGAGGAAGATTGCAGGAAAAATATCTGTTTGTATTTTCTGTTATATTTTGCTCCAATTTAAAGATGATATTTCATTTGCATAAAATTATTGTTTACAATAGGTAATAGTAAAATGATGTTAATCCAATACTTGCAGATCCCATGCATCCTGCGCTCAATATTGAGATAGTTTTGACTTAACATTGAAACGCTGAAATGAAAGTTGACGTTCATTTGGCTTTAAGCTTCATGAAATATGGTGATTTATCACCAAATTGCTTTAGCCCTTTAAGACTGAACCCGTACGATCGAAGACCCGTACGACTGAACCCGTACGATTTAGCTTATATTTCTGTTCCTGGTTAGTTATACGCATTAAATGCCGGAAGAAATGATTTTTCTTGTTTCTAGAATGTCTATAGATCTATTCTTCTCATTGGATGGCAGATATCGTCCATTTTTGAGTTGTAGTCGGCATTTAAACATTTGGTTAAAAATACGTCCGGTCTTAAAGGGTTAGAAGAGAGAAGTAAAGAGTGTGAGAGTTTTCATATCATTGCGAACATAATGATTTTTCTATATTTTCTTTGAAGATCCTGCTGCATATTACTATTTTTTCACATATTGCTATTTTGTTAGAAAGATTCACTTAAATTAAAACAAAATTGGTGCAAAGGCCATCTCAGTTTAAATTGAATTATTAAATGTGCATTCAAGCGCGAATTTCAATTTGCATGATAAGCTGAAATATTTTGGTTGTTGCCAGTAATGTTCTAAGCTTATTATTTACTTGAATACTAATATTGTGTCAATACTTTTTAAGCATATGGTAAAATCTATATCCTCTCATTAGACTTAATTTCGCAAAAAAGTTGTTTTAATCTTGTTATATTAGCTACCTGATTTGTTTA
>BGPR01018006.1:0-31505 GCA_013235015.1 Araneus ventricosus | reverse complement strand
CAATGAAGCTTCCTAAAATAATATAAAACCAATCACAAAATAACTCATTCGTGGGTTTGAGAAACTATGGATTTCTTCCTTTTCATTCACTAAATTGTTGCTTTCTAACAATTGTTTCACAGTAATGATTCATACTGAATAGAAGGAAGAATGAAACTTGGCCTTTTTTTGTTTTGAAAACAAACAAAAGCAACACTAATGAGGATATTTGAAAAATACGAGACTGGCATTGTTAGAGGTGAACACTTGTAGAAGTCATTAAACCTTCGAGAAGTTTCGAGTTCGTTGGTAAATATTTTTATGCTATTCTTTCACCTGGAGTATTTTTCTAGGACTTTCAGCGGAAGCTTCATTTTAAGTTTAAACATTATCGATTACATAAATCCTCATGTCTTTTAAACTATGTTTGTGTCAAGTTAGATCTTTGAATACTTACTTTAACATTTTTATGTTAAAGAATTTTATCGTTTTTCTTGTACTTCAATTGAGACATCGAGTTTCACTTGTGTTTGGATTTTAAAAATGCTGGTAGAAAAAGAGAAAAAAAAAATTGGAAGGAAATCTTAAAATAAATTTGAAAGTAAAGTTATTTTCTCTGAAAATGTCGCATTAATACTGTTTAAATTTCCGAACTTTTATAATTCCAATATGCTTGTAGGAATTTTTCTCTTGAGAAAATAACTCCAATAAGAAAATTGTCTAGACGTATTTGATAAAATATTCCATTATCAACCTACCTACATCGACTTATCCATATCTATTATAATTTTTTATTAAAATTCTCTATTTATTTCTATTTAATGCTGTTTTCGTTTATTTTTGAGCTCTATTTTTTAAAAGCTTATCTTTTTCGAAACTTTTGTAAATATTTTTCATATATTTATATTAAATATTGATATTAACTGTTTTTCTTGAATTTTTAAGCTTTTTTCTTATACCTATCTTCAACTTTTTATCAATGTTTTTTTTTTATTTTCGCTACGTTTTTCCTTAACAGTAAATTATTTATGCTTAAGGTTAATGTTCATATATTTCTTAATATACAAAAAATTACACTCCCTTAAACACTGTGGGGCATATGGTCTGAAAACATCGTAAATGTTCTACAGAAACAATAAGCTGTTTCTAGAAATTTTCGTCAAGATCCTATTGTAACGAAACTGTTTTCAATCTTCAATCTTATATTTCAAATACTGAGCTGATAACGGTTTTATCATTTATTTTTAGATGTTTTGTTTCTCGAGGCTCTGACTGCTCAGAAAATGTGAATGATTATAATGTTTTCAATATTTCAAACATGAATACTGATATTCAAATTTTCTTGCATGACTAAACAACTTTCTTTTGTATATAACTAAATAAAATATTTTTGATATTAGAAATTCTATTTTTTAGTTTGATACTACACTATTATTACTTTCATAAAAACGCTAATAGTTGATAACCTTAGCTTAATATTAGACGGGAGTTACAAATTGTGAATTCATAGTCCGGAATTAAAATTGAATTTTTAGTACTTTATAGAGACTCATTGAAATGCAAACTACTTATTTATTTATATTCCATTGCAGTTAGTGAAGAATTTATTGAAGAACATTACATTGATACATGTTTATACAGTAGTAAATTTGCAAATTTTGAATTTTTATTTGGCCTTTTGAGTTGATTAAATTCCTCTTACCACAAGTCAATGAACCCATAAACCATATCTGTGCATTTATGATATAGAGTGAGCGAAAGATAAATAGTATACATTTTGGAATTACAAAGGAAATGAATGAAACCAAAAATTTAGAGCTGGATAATTTCATTTTTTTAACTAAAAATTTGCTTCAGACTGAGTTGCGTGTCTGATGAATATTACAAATGTCAGGGAAGATATAATCCTTTATTCATTTCTCATATACCTTGTAATAGTTAAGGGAACAATTCCAACATAACCCGAGTTTCCGGAATTCTGCTAAGGAAAGAAAGCAGAATGAAGTTACAGGGAAAAAAACTAGTTTTTCATTTTGTATTCTCTTTTATGAAAAAGAAAAATTAATCATTTCATGAATTTCTTTCTTGTTTATTCTAAGGTGTCATCAATTATTTTAGTAAGATATATTTCTGTTTCAAACTGCAATGGCAAAAATTTTATTTATAATGCCATTCAATATTATTAAAAGTTTAATAAGTTTAGAGATTTTAAAACTTTTTAAATAATTTATTGTTTAAACCATAGGATTTAATTTTAAAAAAATGGAAACATTTTAATCTTTCGTTCAACAGATTATATTTATAATAGAGACTATTAAAATATACGCACCATAAAATATAGTGCATCAATTAAAATAAGTGCGTATTATTTTTATTGGACACAGAACGTGCAAATGCATTTTATGTCTCGGCGAAAATAATTATCTGATTAGTTTGTCGGAACATTCGAGATACTAATGAGAATGATTAAGAAACCATCGGTAAAATCGACCAGAAATTAGTTATTAATTGATTATACAAGTCTTAATTGTACTCGTTTATTACAGGGTTCTATTAATTTTGGAATTAATTAATGAATGTAATGGCGAAATATAGCGTTGTCAAGTAAAAAAAATCCCTCGTTATTTAATTCAGTAGGTTTTCTGGAAATTTCACTTTAATACTTTACATGTATAGGAAATTATGAGAAAATATTATTTTATGCTATAGTTCAGGAACTGCTAAATTCTTGCTAATGCAATATATATGAATGTTAAGAAATGAATCCAAACGTCTTATAAGAGAATTAATTATTTAAGACTTAATAATAATACATATCATGATTACTTTTCTAGCATCAGTTTGTTTGTCAAATTATCATTAAAAACTACAAAAAACAACCTTCAATAATGATTACTAAATTATAGTTGAATGAAAATTAATGATTGTTTTAATTATAGTGCATTCTTTTTTAATGTTTTTAAATCGTAACCATTTAAAAAGAGCTAACTGAAAAATTTCTAACATGAATTTCGGCATCTTATTCCTGGAAAACGCATGCCATTTCAAATATGGAAAACTAACGTAGACTTCTGGTTCGCCAGTAGCACATATGTTTTCCTCTTTCTTATCGAAGAAGTTTTGCAGATGTTACTGAAAGTTCTGAAAGCATATATGCGGAGATCCTGGGGGAAATTCAGTTGCAAAATAGGCATGGCTGAAAAATTTGCAAAGGAAGCCACCATTCGGATATCTTCTGCCACAAAGAATAAGAAACACCTAGTAAATATGCAAGAGAGAATGCGAGCAAAAATAGTATTACCCGCATCGTGCCATTTCTTTTCTTTTGAAAGATATATTTCCACAATGCATAAATAACAGAGAATATAGATTGAAGCTGAAAAAAGAGTAATCTGGAATATTCAGAGGACGTGGAAAAACATAAACAGGTGTTTTGAAAATACGTTTAAAGATAACTTAGTTGATTTTAGCTATATTTACTTTTACATTTACACAATTAACCCAGAATGAATCTCATCCTGTTTCATTTATTTAGAATTTAAAATGTCTATCTATACTTACAAAAGGCAATGTTTGTGTGCGTGCGTGCGATGTCCAGACGAATCTATAACACTTACAGCCTTTAAGTTTGTCACACAGGTAGACTTAAAGGTCACTCAATGCACCTCGAAGCCGGAATTTTAAAATTTTATATGGAAAAGTTTCTATTTAATATTTTGTGTTCCTTTGAGTGATTTTTCGCACTAATTTCTCAATAGCATGGCTTCAGATAAGTGTACGAAAAAAGTAAATACACCATCGGAATGAGAAAACGATTTCCGTTCTAATAAAGTTAGTTTTAAATTTCTAAAGTAATTTACTGAATTTAGAGCCATTTTTAAATAATAGTCAGTTTTGTCATCGAAATTTTAGTTTTGTTTTTACATTTGCTGCATCCGACGTTCTAATAACACTATTATTTTCAATTTTTTTCAGCTTATAACTAGAACGGTTCTGTCGGATTTAAAACAAGAACGGTTAAAACTTTTCCCGTTTTTTTAATTTATTTTTTTCCTGGTCAGTTGACGGTTATTTTTCTCTAGCGAGCTTCCTTCCGCGACACTTTTCTGGAACGTTGCTGGCAATTCCTTTGACTAACGGTGCAGAGCGCAGGTGACGTAATAATCTTCAATTGAATGACTTTGATTATTATTTTCGGCAGTATCTTAACGTATTTATTCATCTCGCATACTTTGCTTGCAGTATAATGATAATTTTCACGTTGCAATTTTTTAATATTGTTTTGAAGTAACGTACTCTATACTGTTTTTCTAAAGATAAAATGTCATTAACGCGAAAAGAAGCGTGAAAATCAATAATTTGTATCTTTTGTTTTGATTTTGTTCATGTCATTGTGGGCGTTTTCTTTTTCATTTTATTGAAGTCCTGATTCCACGGGAAACGCTGTGGGCGTACTGCTAGTAAATTATATGAGTGAAAGTTATATATTGAAAGATAAAATATGAAGTATGGGGCTTTAATGCGTTTTGATAACTGATAAAAGACAATAAAATTGTTTTCAGCTGGAGGATTATGGCTCATAAAAGATTTTAGAATAAATACAGAAATTAGTTATTCCTTTACTAATGCATATAAATATGTTTAAATTCTATGAGATCGGTATGATTCCTAATTGTAATAAAAGAGTCGCACTTAAAAAATAATTATTTTAAACAAGACAAAAAAAAATAGAAATGCCTGGAAAAAAACTTTTTTTAATGTCGTTTTTGGACTTAATGGCAAATATATTGTTTTGGCATTTTAAGTATGTTTTTCAGTTGAAAGCACAATAAGTAATTCTGCACGGAAACATACAAACAATTTTGCAAACATATAAGCATTTTTGTTTTGTTACTTCTTTTTAATCAGATATAATGCTCTTCATGAGTGTTTAGCTTTGATGTTCAGCAGTCGATTTTGATTAAACATCAAACAAAAGCATTTGAAAATAATATAACCCCGTATGGAATAAAATTTATTGCTGCGAATGTATTTTCATCAAAAAATAACTTTATTCATGTATCCACTCAAGTTAATTTAAGGTTATAAGTACCATTATTTATTATTTATATATTTCCTTCTTTCTTGTTACTTCGATTTTAAATTTATAATTCTAATTTAAGATGAAAACTGCGCTAACTTATGAAATGCTGCCACCATGAAAAATGAGACTGACCATCATGAAAAATGCGACTGATCATCATGAAAAATACGATTGATCACCATGAAAAATACCATGATACCATGAAAAATACGACTGATTTCATGAAAAATACGACTGATTACCATGAAAAATACGACTGATCTCCATGAAAAATACGACTCATCACCATGAAAAATACGACTTATCACCGTGAAAAATACGACAGATAACCATGAAAAATACGACTGATCATCATGAAAAATACGACAGATAACCATGAAAAATACGACAGATAACCATGAAAAATGCGACTGATCACCATGAAAAATACGAAATCAGGGAATACGCATCAACAGTTTTGAGAAAGTGTTAGAAAGCGTTCACTACTGTGCCATCGAATGGGAGAGGAGGGTTATGTGAACTAAATTGAAAGCTACAAAAAGAGTTATTTTGAATATTTACTAATATATTTAATGCAACGCGATGGGGAAAGGAAATCTTTTGAAGGAGTTAATTTAGGAACAGCAGTTATAAAGGCGAAATATGAAGCAGGCATAAAAACTGAGATTTACGAAATTTCTGCCTTAAAATTATTGCTCTGTTAATTTGTAACTGAATGACATTTAATAAAAATTACGAAAATGCAACATCTCTACATGGATTGAACCATATTGTTTAGTAACGGATTCGGAAGCCCTCCACGATTTTGCGCATGCGCTGAGCGGAGATATTTTTATCAAAATAGGGGGAAAGTGAAGAATGTAAGGGTGACGTTTTCATTTTACTGAGCGTGATACACCATGTATGTAGATCTACTGCACACTGAATCAGACGCAGGAGGCCAAACGTTCTCCTGCTGGTGTTGAGAGGAAATTTGGGGAGGGTGTTGTTTGCTCAGGTTTCAAAGTTACGAGTTCCGTCCAAAAATAGTCCTTGTGTTGCTTTAGAACGGGACGTTAATGCAACTAAACTAAAATATTAATAATTATTGTTTACCAACGGATTCGGAAACCCTTCCGCACTTTTGCGCATGCGCTGAGCGGAGATATTTTTATCAGAATAGGAAGGAAGTGAAGAATGTAAGGGTGATGTTTTCATTTTACTGAGCGTGATCCACCATGTATATAGATCTACTGCACATTGAATCATATGTAGGAGGCCAAACGTCCTCCTGCTGGTGCTGTGAGGAAATTTGGGGAGGGTGTTGTTTGATTAGGTTTCAAAATTACGAGTTCCGTCCAAAAATAGTCCTCATGTTGCTTTAGAACGGGACGTTAATGTAACTAAACTAAAATATTAATAATTATTGTTTACCAACGGATTCGGAAACCCTCCGCGTTTTTGCGCATGTGCTGAGCGGAGTTATTTTCATCAAAATAGGAGGAAAGTGAAGAATGGAAGGTTGATGTTTACATTCTACTGAGCGTGATCTAACAAAGGACTCCGGAACTGCTCTCATATGACTCATTGCCTGGCACCCCTTTCTGGTGCAAAATCGTCCAAATGTGGTAGTCTCGGAATCCGTTGATGAACAGTTCTTTGTAACTTTGAAATCGTTATATTGTCAAGACTGATTTTTTTTCTATGAATGGATTTTAGTGTTCATTGCAGAATTATCTCTAAATAAGAAGTTTCTTAATTTGGTTCTATAATTTCTAGGCTGTTTTAATTCATGGTGTGTTCCCACAAGATTCCAGCAGCAAGACTATCATTGCCGTGAAAAAATATTGCCCATATTTACGATGTTACATGTATTTTGATCCGAACGAAACATAAATGTTTCATTACTCCTCGAGTACACTGATATGACTTGCTACCGGATAAGTAGGAAGTCGCTTCTTCTGTGGGATTAGAAATGGTGGGACTTTCCACCAGCGATAGTACTTACCTCCTTCGGGAAGGGTCGGGCCGTGGCTAGGTGATTCTCTACTAGGATTCCTGTTTAAGTGCTCGAAGCTATTGCGGCAGCTGTCATTCAGTTTTCCCGTATGCTTAAACACGACAGGGTGATCCAATTTTCTGGTAATCTAGAAATTTTCATATTTTTTTGAAAGCAAACCTTAAAATAAAGCTTTCTTCTAGCCAACAGTATATTAAAAGCTATTATGATTAAAATATCAACGCGTAATTAAATTTAGATTTTGCTGCTTATGTTTTAAATTTGGTTTCAGTTTTAGCGAATTATTTATATTTTACCACTCGAATCAGACTTTACTCGAATTCGCGCTGATCTGATTAAAAATCCAAGAAAATACTTGAAAGGTTATAAAGGAAATAATAACATTACGACAGGCAGTATTTATTACCTACGAATTCAAACGAAAAGTATAGAAATTAACAAATGTTTCTCATTTGTTTTTAAAGTAATTAAAAGAGTGAAACAAAGTCAGATTTTTACTCTACCGTTCGGCAATTCGTCTGTTTGTCTTTAAATTTCTTTTGTGCAGTGAAGACTAAATGCTTCATTCGATTGCCCTCGAAACTGGCATGAATGTTCCTTGAAGTCATTAAAAACGACATATGTGTGTGGATCTTCATTTTTTGATTGCGTTTCACGATGGTCATGTATTTAATTGTTTAAATGTTTGGCGAGTCAATGACAAGTTTGGCGTCATTAAAACATATGAGTCATTTTACAAATGGCGAGATATTTTTAATTGTAGTTTTGTTAACACTGATAAAAGCAGACATTTAATTGTAATTTTGTTAATGCTGATAAAAGCATATATTTAATTGGAATTTTGTGAATACTGATAAAGGTAGAGACTTGATTAAAGAATTCGCATTCGAAAAAATGGTAAATCTTTAAAAACTGCGATAAAAAGCAATTTTTGTTTTACTCGAAGCTACTGTTCACAGATCTTTTAGTATAATATCAATCAAAGATACAAGAAATGTAATAAAAATACGTTATTCAAGTATAATATTGATACATATTACTTTTTTTTGTGAATTTTATTGTTCGATTTTTTACAGTTAATCTATATACCTATATTCATTTGTGTTTCAGTGCTTTTTCGATTAGAACCCTATATACTTTAAGAAAATGTATAGTAACAATAAAGAATAGAATACTGAAAAGCTTCCCCTTACGATGACAAGTTTCAGTTCCTTTATACATTAGGGTGAAAAGAACCTCACTTGATAATTTTACCAACATGCATTCCTGATTTTGTAGTAGTCATTTGCATATACTAGAGTCACATTCGGTGCAAGCAAATATTGAAATCCGGAATGAAAGCTATTTGTATTCTAAGTGTTATAAAATTAGTATGTATTAGGCAATTCATTTTCCTAATTTAAGTTAAACCTCTGACCGTAATATGGGTCATTGTGACCTCTAAATTGCATGCTAAGTAAATGGATATTCAAAGGATGTTTCGGTTAAAGGGTTAACTAACTAATAAGCAAATAATTTTATTCACAAGATTTTGACATCAAGAATAAACTTTTAGGTACTTTAACTCAGAATAGTCTGACATATAAAGCTCAAATATCGAGTTAAAAGCTTTTAGAATTACATATTGAAAGAAAGGTCGTTCAGTTTTACAGTGAATCTTGGAATAAATAAACCTGTAAAAAGTGACTTGCATATCGATCGTAAAGATATTCTGATGAAAAATATGACGAAGAATAAATATACAAAGACAAAATTTTACATCACCTTTGGCATAAAATATAAATGAATTCATGTAGAGGAGTCGTTGATCTTTTGAAGGTAAAAACCTTTTCTCATAAATGATGTACGATTACAAGAGAAAAAAGGGAAAAAATGTACCGTAAATAAAAAAAAGCTCTTCAACGCTTTTCTGGCGACAAATAGCAAGTTGTCACGATACATCATTCACTTCTTGATGGGAGATTTGTTAAACCTTCTCCAGAAAAAGGCTTAGTCATTTGTTTTTAAACAACAAAGCTAACATACGGTAGTCCCATAATTTTTCCAGTAGCTCATGTGTGCTTAACTTGTCAAATAATGTTGAAGTTCACAGTTCAAGGTTGGCGATATAATCCAGTTCTGTCGGAATCCTGAACGCATTTATATTTGACTTAATATTGAAATTTAAAATGTTATTTATGCTTATACACCCATAGTATTGATATTGGGAAGATTAATTTTAACATTAAGTTTAAGATTTAATCATTTTTCAAGACGTGTTAAGAGATAAATGAATATATTGTACTGTATTAGATGATTCATGATAGTCTTTTTTATAAAAAAACAACATACTTATTCACAATTTCAGAACAGAACAAATATTTTTTTTACAACATAAAATATTTACGCACGTTATTGTATGTACATCACACACGTTACATTCAATGACATCGAATTCTTCTCAAAAACATTTCTTCTTCTTTGTTGCTAAGCAACTTTCGCTAAGGATAAATACATTGTTGTCATTCCTTTTTTATTACCTTTTAAAATATATTGTTACCAAACAATTCTTTAATTAATTTCTTTTATGGACAAATGATTTTTTTGTTTAATTTATTTCTTTTATAAAAATATTTGAAAAACAATAAAATAAAATAACAAACTTTCATATCAGATTCGAAAAGATATGAAAAAACGAATTGAAAGTATACCCGGGTAAATATAAAAATGAGAATATTATCAGATGGGAAAAATATATCACATACTGAATGAATGCGCTAAAATCTGCAATTCCAAAAGCGCTGTAGTAGTAGATAGAGTGAGATCATTTTACGATTTATACTCTCTCTCTCTTTTTATATACATATAACGATTTCTATAATGAATTCGCTGTTGTAGTCATTAAAAGCCGAATAAAGAGCTATTTTTAATTTATTATTCAACATATTATGAGAGTGGTGTAGACGTATATATATACGTATGTAGATACGTATAGATGGTATGAAAGTTTCAAGTCAAAAGCGAGAAGAAAATCAATGCATTTTTTCAGATAAGGGATTAAAATATGGACACGTGATCAAAGTGAAGGGTATAATAGCTATTATTTGTAAATTACGCAAGTGTTTTAGGGAAAAGTATGGCGCCAACAAGTCGCTGATTTCGCGTTCTATGTGGGCGCGTGGAAGTAATTAGAATATTCTTTTAGTAATAAATATGCCAAAACGCGAGATTTAATATACCTCCATCGCGGGAAATAAAACTAAACTGGAATTTAAGAAAAGTGATTTTGGAATACCTTAAGACTTTAAAATATATAATATTAGAATTTAAAGCAAAATTAAGCGAGATTATTACATATATATATATATATATATATATATATATATATCAAAATCAACATATAAACACAAAATAAAAACTCAAAAACAGTAAAAAAGGACAAAATGGCTAAATAGACAAAAACCAGAAAAAACCAAAAAAATTGAAAAATATCATAGCGAGCCGCTCGTCAGGAAGCGAAGCTCGCTCATGATATTAATTTGTGCTTTTTTCTGCTGACGACAAACGAAATCCGTTAAAAATTGCCGTCATCCCCTCTAAAAACACAAAACAAACGAAAATATAGTAAACTTCAATAGTAAATATAGTAAACAAACTTATATATATATATATATATATATATATATAAACCTAAATATAAGTTGTTGTACAGGATGATACAAAAATAATGTAAACAAGACATATCAAGAAGGGAATCCTATACTAAAACTTCATTATTTAAACAATACAACAAATCTAAAACAAAATCTAAAGAATTGAAAATACTATAGATACCATGAACAAGAATAAGTTTAAACATTTATATGGCAACATGTAAAAGAACTCTGTTGCTCTCAAAAATATTGAAGAAGGCAATCCAAGTATATGGAGTTTTCAACAATTAATTTAGCACCTTGGCTGTGGACAATTTTTAGCAAGGTTAAATTAATTTTGCTGTACAAACCATCCCTGTTACTAAAGTTGTTGAAAAACAGACAGGGTAATTTACCCTAAAATGAAAGAATTTAGAAAGAAAATCATACACTAACCCTAACAATAAAACAACACTATATTAAAAGCACTAAAATTAAAAATATGTAATACAACAATATACTGCGCTATTATATTGCATTAAAAACAATAAATACATCATTCAATAAAATACCCACACTTATTCATTAAGAATTAAAGAATCAGTTTCTCTACCAATCCTTATCAGAGTTCCACATTTTTAATATAAACCGCCACTTAGCTTTACTTCACAGATTGCCAAAACTAGATTAGAACTAGAAAGTCTATAATTAATTTTGATTATATATATATATATATATATATAAATTATTATTTTTCTTACGAATATTTCCTAGGCAGAATTTTCACCATTGCAACCAGGTTGGTTCACATTCTATACCAATAAACATTATATTATTCACAAATTTTAAACCAAAATGTGTTTGCTGTAATCACTTAACTCACCGTCTGATGGTGTTGTCTTGTTCAGTCACCCCAGGTGTATGATGGGTAACTTGATTACTAATGAGGAAAAACAAGAATTGCAACTTCAAGGGTGATCGAAGGAAATTGTGGATATTATTTTCTAATTATGTCAAAAACGGAAAGCACTTTCTTGTCTCTCTTTAAAAGCTCTTTGATAAGATGTTTTTCTCATGCCCTTAATCTAAAGGCTATATCGCTGAAAGATATAAGGTGAATGTATGGATAGAGAAGAAGCAATTTATCTTTTAAATGAAATATCTTTATTTTCACTCCAAAATTTATTAGCCGTGCTATAAATTATTACCCATAATTATATCTCAAATTTAGAAAGAAAACTCGATCACACACTTCATACACTTACTTAATTACGTATATGTATGTTTTCTTTCACCAGTGCTGTAGAAAGTGTTTACCTGCAAAGTTATTAAAAACTCTCAGAAATTATTTTAAGAAAATATTTCATTTATATGCAAGTTTTTGATAATTTGTTTTTCTTTGCAGGTATGTTGATCTAAAATTACATTACTGCGGATGTGTAAAATTATGCTGAAATGAATTAATCCAAAATGAAGTAGTATGAATTTCAATTTTAAATGTAATTTTATTTATATTTTATTTATCAGTGTTGTTTTTATAATTTTTATATGGTATGTATGGTATTTGTGGATGAAATTATATTTGTCCAGAAATGAATGTACTCTGATATTTCATGATATTTTCATACAACTTTTAACTCTCTTTTAAGGCTATGAAATATCCCAAAGTGGCATGCTTTATTTTAACTGTTAGTTTGTATTTGCTGTTTATGATTATTTTTAGTTGAATGCAAGCAATTTATTATAGGTGCCATTACAAAACAATTACTGAAAAATTCATTTTATCATTCATCTACTCATTATTTTGAAATAAATCATTCCTTCTGTCATTCTAGCTATTATTATTTGCATTGACATAATTCAATATAATAGATATTCAAATCATAAAAATTGTAAGAAAGGATTATAAAGTTGAATAACGTTTCAAAATTTTTAAAACAGTTATTATTTATCGTTTGATCAAAGATGCTTTACTTGCAAACTTAATAAACTGTCTTATTGTTTCATAGCTGTGTTTCATTTTCGAGGGTTGGAAGCATTATTAATTTATTTTCCAAAACATAGCCCTTTTTGTGTCTTTAAATGTACTCATAAGAAAATTTATCAAACTTAATTTCAAGAGCCTAGCTTTTTTTCTCCCGCGTTTTCTCTATAATCAGTAAGATGCTTTTTAGTATTCCATTTCCTTTTATTTTATTACTTAGAAAAAAAAATTGTTACCAATCAACCAATAACAAAGTTAAATTTATTGTGATCTCTATTAATTGGTCTATTGTTTCAAAAGTACTATATAATTTTTTAAGTTTGACAGAAATATTAACTATTTCAGCAAATTGAATCTTTTTTTCTTAAAAAGCATATAAAGAAAACTAATCAAGATTAATCTTAAGCGCCGCGCTGTTTTCTCTATAATCAGTAAGCTTCTTTTGAGTATTCCATTTTCTTTCATTTTATTACTTAGAAAGCAATCTTGTTAACAATTTAGGAGAGTTAATTATTAACTAATTATTAATTTAACCCTTTTAAAATAAATTTAACAAGGTTAAATTTATTGTGATTTCTATTAATTGGTCTATTGTTTCAGAAACTCTATATGATTTTTGAAGATTGACAACAATACTAACTATTTCAACAAATTAAATCTTTTTTTCTTAAAAAGTATATAAAGAAAACTAATCAATATTAATCTTAAGCGCCGCAGTCTTTTTTCTCCTGTTTTCTCTATAATCAGCAAAACTACTTCTGAGTTCACCAAGTCACTTCATTTTTTTTTTACGTAGAAAACAATCTCGTCCCCAATCAACCTATCCAACCCAAACATTAAGGTATTTTCTTCTTGACTAGCAATTTTTCGTCTGCGAGCCAACTAGAGCCACATGGTCCAAGAAACAATGAGAAAAACCACGACCCCTTCTCCACTGGCAATTTCGAAAATAAAACTACCCCTACGATTGGCAGAGAAAACCCAGTGGAATGGCATGGGCAAAACGTAATTGTAACCTCGCCGCTAGCGATGGACTTGGCAGACACCCAATCTATTCCTTTTTATTTTTTATTTCATCCAGTCGTTATTTCATTCTCTGATTCTTTTTATAGAATACATATTCTGCTGACTCCGCGGGAAGATTTCTATGCTGTATAAATGCATTAATGTTCCTTGCCATAACTCTTTATTCGATCCAGTGCGAACCAAATTTTTCTAAACTTGTGGAGTAGAAGCTGTCTTCTCCGTCAAAATTCTTTCTTTTTGTGATTCAAAACCACTGTCTTGGCTAAGTTATTGATTTTACAGAAATCAAGAATAGATAAATATTTTATAGGAAAGGAAGTTTAAATCATTTTATGGTACTGAATAACTTGTTAGAATTTCATTGGCGCTTCATTACAAAACTATTTTTTCAGTTATTTTTAACTTAAATTACAGAAAAATAAAATGATGGTAGGTAAAACAATTGAGAAACGTTCATAGTTATTTTAAATTGAACCAACTATTTTAATAAAAGACTTAAAATGTGCAGTAGAAGCTATCGTCTCCGTCAAAATACTTTCTTTCTGTGATTCAAAACCATTGTCTGGTTTAAGTTATTGGTGTCCCGAAACCACGTTTAGATAAATATTTTATACAAAAGGAAGTTGAAATCATTTTATGCTACTGAATAACTTGTTGGAATTTCATTGGAGCTTCATTACAAAACTATTTTTTCAGTTATTTTTAACTTAAATTACAGAAAAATAAAAGAATGGTAGGTGAAACAATTGAGAAACGTTAATAGTTATTTTAAATTGTCCAACTATTTTAATAAAAGGCTTTTAAAATGTGCAGTAGAAGCTATCGTCTCTGTCAAAATACTTCCTTTTTGTGATTCAGAACCATTGTCTGGTTTAGGTTATTGGTGTCCCGAAACCACGATTAGATAAATATTTTATACGAAAGTAAGTTTAAATCATTTTATGGTACTAAATAAGTTGTTAGCACTTCATTGGCGCTTCATTCTAAAGCTCTTTAGTTACTTTTCACTTAAATTACAGAAAAATAAAAGAATGGTAACTAAAACAGTTCAAAAACGATAATAGTTATTTTAAATTGCACCAAGTATTTTAAAGAAATGATTTAAATTTATTACTCTAGAAATAAGTAAACACTTCTATTGTATTCAGATATGATTTAAATGTATAATGCTTGATCTTATCTCTATACATTCTTTTTATACCCATTTTATATATATCATTTTTGCAGAATATATATTCTTTAGAATTCACAAGATGATGTTCCCATGCTATATGAATTAAATTAAGATTTTTATCACAAATATTTCTCCAGGAGTATGTTATGCTATTTTTAATTCGAAACCACTCTTTGTTACGATAAATCTATTCAAAACTGTAGATTTCAATGAATAATATAATTGAATTCAGATGAAATTGGGCTAAAAGAATTTTTGTTATCAGCGCTCCAGTTGCGCAAATAACTGATGCTAATAAAACTCCAAAGCATTCTAACATATAAAGACTTCAAATTTTGAGGATTTATAGAAATTATATGCATTTTGTATCTCTTGAGATTTTACAGTTTCAGCCATGGTTGTAAGACATCTATTACTATATGTTAATATGTACTACCCAAGTAGTTTAGTTTAGTAGTATTATATTATGAAAATTTCTAGCTTAAGTTTGAAATAAATTCTTTAAAATCAATTTTTCCTATCTACAGTCATTTAAAGCAGTTGGTATTCACAACTACTAGTTTATTTTAAAATATTTGATTTGAAATTTGTAAATATGAAATACAGTCGGACCTCTATTTAACGAAGTCGCTAAATCCCGAAAAGTTTGTTATATGGAAAATTCGTTAAATAGAGATTCACCTTTTAAAATACTTTAAACTACACAAAGCAGATTTTGAATTCATAAACACTAAATATTATTATTAAAGCAGTAATTAATCACTCCTTTATTTTGTAAATTAATATCTATTTGTTTTATATATCTTACCCATCAAAAAGAAATCTCCAAGGAAAACCAGAATAAAACAAAACATTGTCCGTGAATACACATTATTTCCAATTTTAAAAAAATAATTTTATATTAAAATTAATGAATTTTAATGACATTATCGCATTTATATCAACAACTAATTTTAAGCATACATTACCACATGCGTCCTTAAATTTAATTACTGAAAAAGTTCGAGGACACGGGACAACTCCATTGAGGGTGAAAGGGGATATTGAAAGTTTTTCTAATGAAGTAGACAGTGTGTGTGGGGGGGGGGGAGGAAGGTTGCACCTTCTGGATGAAGTGAAAAGACTGACTGCTATTTTACTGCTCTCGATGAATTAGGAGACTGGTAAAACCAGTTCAAGGTCTTTGATCACCACAAAATGTGTTAAAATATGTGTTCAGAAATATTTTAAGACATAGGGAGAAAAAAATATATTGTATCACAAGGAAAAAGTTCGTTAAATAGAGAATGCACTTCGCTATGTGGAGGTTATTTTACGAAGAAATTCGCAAAATGTTCTTGGTTCTAAGGAAAAGTTCGCAAAATAGAGAAATTCGCAAAATAGAGGTTCGTTAAATAGAGGTCCGACTGTACTTATAATGATAAAAATAATAAAAAAATGCCGATGAAAATGTTCCTAATGAATAAAATGAAGTATTTCATAATTCTTATTTAATATTCATAGCAATTAATAATAATTTTTTTCCTGTTTTTGTTATTTATCAGGAATAGCAGGAGAATTAGGATTTTCAAATATATAATTTATTAAAATTACTTTTAATTACATCTAACGTAAACTTAAAATGGAAATCGAGGAGTTAGTACACACTTAAAAGACACCTTTAACACACCTAAGCAAGATCTTAACACACCTAAGATCTTGATCTCTGCTTCTCATTGCTTGTATAAGCATTGGCAACTTGGTGCCGTTTTAAAAGTGTGCACCAACTTCTAGATTTCAACCAAATCTAACATCAGTTGTCATTAAAACATATCATTGATTAAATATCATGCTGATTAAAACATATCATTAAACATTAAAATATTAGCTTAGCTTTCAACAATAAAAAAGAAACATGCAAATAAATATTTATTTAAACAATGAAAACGGTTTGAATTGCGTTGCGGCAATGAAAAGTATTGTTGTAAATTATGTCAACATCGATAAACAGCATGTGATATGGAATGATTAGTAATTTTGTTCATTTTATTCCTGGTCTTTCATTTTACTCTCCTATTTGATTTTTATGGCTTGCTGGCGCTACAAGCACTAGAAATAATCTCACTAGCTAAGGACTTGAGTTATCGAGGTCACGTTTGATGAATCTTTACAGATCATAGGATTACAGCAAGTCAACGGGAAAGTCATTGCTAAAGACAAGGAGAGCCAAGTATAGATTCTAACCGATACACCATGTATAGATTCTTCCAGGGACATTTTCTTACCAGAAATGGTCGAATTAGGGCTGTATAGAATAGATAAGATGCTTGTTGATGAATAATGTTTAAAGATTTAATATATATATATATATATATATATATATATATATATATATATATGAATAAATCGTATCTCTTTATGTATAGAAATCGTGCTGTAAGAAATATATTGTCCTATCACTTTGATATAATGTGTGAAATACTAATCTTTATTAGCCTCATTAAATGTTTCTATCGTATTATTCTTTGCCTATGCATCTTTTCAACACATATAATCATTAAGCTACTTTATGTCTACATTGTTTTGTGGTATGTTTAAAAGTTTGAATTTTAGCACATTTGGAACAAATTCTGACAAAATCCTCATATTACAAACGCTTATTAATTACTAGGCATCTTTGGCAACCAGCTTGTTCGCCCGGAATATAATTTCAATTGAATCTTGATTAATTTTATAATCATGTTTACATAAACAACGTAAACAGAAAGCAATATTTTACCCATGTCCTTTAGTGGCCTTGTACTTGTTCAGTTCATTGTCTTCAGTACATTGTCTGTTCCTAATGGAGTCAAATAACTGACCATGTCAGGTAACATCTACTTAAAGTTGTTAGCACCATCTTCACTTTCTTATTCCTCTTGCAAAAAATGCATTTGATTTCAACACTAAAATGTCGGAACTCATTTTATAGCCAGCGGCATGTTTGCTTAATATAAACATGCTGATAAAAGAATGAGAACATAGTAGCCATAATCATTCAGCTTACTGGATATATTTCTTCATATAACTAATATCTCAGAAATCTTGGTTTAAATATTCCACAAAAATTTTGATGAAATAAAATATGAAAGCAAAATGTATTAGGATATCCTCTTAGCTTTCAACAATGAAAGAGAAACACTCAATTAAATATTTGTTTAAGCAATGAAAAAGGTTTGAATTTCGTTACAATAATGAAAAGTACTATTGTAAATTATACCAAAGAACATATTTAAAAATTTATTAAAATTAGAGAACAATAATTACGGCATCGTAATTGGTGTTATTTAAAAGAAAATGTTTTGCTCTTTCAGATGGCATAAAAATAATTTTTGTGCTGTAATATTTTCGGAAGTTATTAAGGGAAATCCCAAAAATTTCGATTATTTTTAATTAATTAAAATTTCAAAAAAAATCCGTCTCCGAGGCGCACATTCCCACCCTCCAAAGAATGTTCGTACCAAATTTCGTAGCTCTAAGTCCAGAAGCCTTCCCAGTAGAGCGCCAACACAGACATACATACACAATCACGCACACAGACACACGCACACAATCAGACACACACAGACACAGACACACGCACATTCTCCTTTATTATTAGTAGACATTATTCCCATTTGGGCAACATGGTTCCTGTTTCCGCCACATTAGTTAGTGCAATTATTTAATTCAGATATTTTATTGTTTTTTATTTCTATTTAGGAACACTTGATTTCTAATCCTTATTATGAAAAGATCTAGAAATATACCATAAATAATTAGCTGCCAATTGTCAAACAAACTGTATCGATAAGAAACAAGAATACCGACATTAATCGGTGACCAGGTGTAAATTTCTCGATATATTGGTTCTATACCGAGTGCCAAATTAAATTCGGCCAGGTTAATTTCAAATCTGCTCTCCTGGGCCAAAAAATCTTTGCATTGATGTGGTGAGGAAATTTGCCGAAAGTGGCGCTGATTATGATATCGTCCTTCTCATCTGAATTCAGATTGGTGATCCGAGGTACATCCCAAAATAGCTCTCTCAAGTTTCAAAAAGGAAGGCTAATCAAACTAAACCAATCGGACCAAACTATTAAATGTTCATTTAATGTAAAATTACAGAGATACTATAACAAAAAAAGCATACATATTACTTGTAAATCGTAGCAATTTATTTTAAAATTATTTGAGTATTTTTAATATTTTTCTTCATCCCTTCTACATTAAGCGTACTGATTGTTATCTACAGAAAAAGGATTATAACACCAATTGCAATATAAATCTCAGTGATCTAATATGGAAAAACATATCTTTCTTAATGATACCTTTTGAGGAGAGTTATCTTCGTAAAAGTTACAAAAAAATAATCTTTTCCAGAAAAAAACCCTTTTTATCAAAAAATAATGAACCATTTACACTTGATAAAGGATCATCCAAGAATACGAGTCGCGATGGTAATTTTCCCTGCTCATTAAAGTAAAAGGGCTGAAGGGATACTTTAGCTCCGAAAAGAGCCTCTTGTTAGAAAATCTAATTCAGCATATTTCACCGCTCCGGTATCTGCCGTTTAAAATCTCACTCGCAATAAGCATATCCTTGTGCGTAATTTCCTATTTTCTACGAGTCTGATTTATCTTCATCAAGTGTGGCTTATGATGCTTATCCACTTTCAGAAAATTCTATTGTTGCCGAAATTCAGTTTTGAATTACCATATTAATTCTGCGTTTTCTACCCTGGGTCGCAGTTTCAGTTAATGGGAGTTTTATATTCCTTTGCTACACCCTCAAAAATGGGGAAGGGGGGGATGTGATGCGGGGTGTCAGACTACACCCCTCCGTTCCCAGGATGCAGGAAATCCGACCCTACGATAATTGAAGTGAATCACTATGTTTTTTTATTATTATCTTTTATTGGTAAACGTGATTATGACGGATGGGAATTTTTTTGGCGTGTGTTGCATTGTGTGAGGCAAATTCGTTGTAAGGCGCATGAATTATTTGGCGTACCTTGCGGTTGTGAGCTCATGTAATTACTAGGCAGCTCTCTGATTCTGATGCATTTAACTTGCAGATTATATTCTCGAATTCAGATTTAAACATATTATTTTAGTTTCCCCCAGTGATCTTTGGCAGATGTATTATTGTGACCTAGATTGATCTTTTTTCCTGCATTTATTTTTCAGAAAAAAAATGATAATTTAGAGTAATAAATTCAAAAAAAAAGAATTTTTAAAAACTTATAATGAAATCTTTTGTGATTTTATTTTATTCATATTTTTTTTTCTCATCATCAATCAATTCATTAGGATATTATTCTTGTATTCTCTTTCCTATATTAAATTATTTTCACTACATATCCATTGATGCAACATCAGATGCGGCAATAATTGTAAGCTTGCATGAAATGTGTTTAAAACGTATTATTTTTTGGTTTACAAATTTTTACACTGTTTAGTTTTATCTGCTAATAATAAATAACGTCATGAATTTCATATCTATAATTTTGTTACGTTTTATTGCTGTGTTATACTTTATATATTCTTAAATATTTCTTTTTCTTTAAGATGATATATTTGAATATTATTAGGTTTTGCCTTACGGATGGTACAGATAATATGCCAAGAGAATTTCCCATTTAGAACAAATGCTGCACTAATAAATGATGTTTCACTTCTCCAATTCAGCATATCTGTAGGCGAGAGTGGGGTAAATTCGGGCACTCTTGATTCTGGTGCTATTATTTTACTGAATTATACTCTGCTAGTCAAGAAAAGGACACAGTCATAGTAGCGTGTTGTAGCTGTTGAATTCACTACATCTGTGAAGGTTTATTTGGTTTCAGACGTCAACTCTCTAATGATCGTTTTATTTTAAACTATCTTTACTTAAAAATCTTTACAGTTATAAAAACTACATTTAGTCCAGCTCATTAAAGTTTTACTAAGAATTGATGTCCTATGAAACAATAAGGATTTACTCCGATAATTGCGCGGTTTTATTTCGTTTTTTATAACCTCTGCACTAGGGATAAAACAGGGAACTCCAAGTGGCGTAAGACCAGGACAGTCAGTATTGATGATTCTCCAATTGAGACGATAAAAGCACATCAGTCACTCTAATTTAAATAAAGAAGAAGGGTTAATAAGAAGTGAAAACTGTCTTATAAGTGCACACGTGCCTGCAATGACACGGAGGAAGATGCCAACTGCCTTACATGTGAATTTTGTAACTAATATTCTTAAATTGTTATATAAAGTAAAAATTATTGCAGCTTTTCCACTGAAAATCGAGTTTTCCTAATTTCCCATAACGTTGCATGTGTATGCGGTTTTACCCCACTAGTTGGGTAAAACCGCGTAGTTTGACTTTTTTCATAAATAAGACATGAATAAAAAAGTATTGAAATTGGGATTTTTCTGGAATAATATATTGTACTCCGACAAACAATGAATATTTTAATGAAATTTGAAGAGCTCTATATGGAATATTTTACCTCCAATAGGCCTACGAACCTTAGCTTCCCGGTTTTACCCAACTATCTAGTCTAATCGCCAGAGAGAAGTTTTACTGCTTAATTTTATTGTATCTTCTATTATCTTAATATTAAATATTCGTATTGAAAACTTTGTTAAGAAAACATTTATTTCAATAAAAATCTTCAAAGAGAAATTCTTGCAAAAATGACAGTTGAACAATAACCCCATTAAAAATAATTCAATTGTCATTATTTTATAATTTAATTGCTGTCGTAATGCATATTAATTACAAATTTAAGGAAATATAAGAGATGTATTTAAGGAAAGTATAGATGTGTAAAAGATGAAAATATTTGTCATAAATACACAATGCCAATTAAATTTCTGCATATAACATAATGCGTCCTATCCTGCTTTTATCAGATGCTTATACACACTACTCTAAACTAAACAATAACTAACTGTTATTAATTATAACCAACCAGTATGCTGGAATGTGTAATTATAATCGCCCTAATTAACCCCCTCCCTCTCATTCTCGTCAAAATCACAGGGTGAAGTTTCGCATTCTATTTCTCGTGTCCGTGATATTTCCGGGATGGATTATTCAAAAGTAACGCACCAAAATGATTGAAAACAATCCATTTCTTATACCCGGAAAAATTTTTATTTCTTATTTTATGTCCCAGATGGCAGTGCCAGACTAATTATAATGTAATTGGAGATAGATAGTTGTCACAATAACCCTGATTATTGGTTTTTCTGAACAATTAAATTTTCTTAATTTCAAGCTAAAAAAATTCCAAAAATGAAAAATGAATGCATATATTTTTCATACACTTATTTTTATATAATTTTCATGATTAAAGATTTCTTAAAAATTATGCGACCGTTAAGGGTTAAAATGACAAAGCTGACAACAATAATTTTACTTTAAATAAACATAATTATAACAATTCTCTGAAGTATACATTGGCGGAGAACTGAAAGAACAGCTGATTCACATCATTGAATCTATTCCAGCTTCCTAACTTTAGATCATTTTTTTTAGATTCGTTGTTCTGGTCGGGGATAATAACACAGGACCGAGCCAAAAATAATACATCTGGCTGATGGGCTGCCACTGAAAATGACTTCAATTCACTTTTCACTTTTATAAGTAATTCATTGTATCAGAGTACATATGTAACTGGTGTATTAGTTTTAATTTGTTAAATTTAAAAATAGCAACCGAAATATTCCTGAAAAGTACAATTAAAACTTTGATGTATAACCTGGAATTAGCTGCGCATTTAAATGAAATATATTAACCCATCAACGCCCAAATTAATTCAAAGCACATATTTCAAAAAAAATTCTTATAAATAACGTTTAAAACAAAAAGATTAAGTTAACTGCGAAGTGAAACTAAATTCTAAAAAAAACATGCAGAAGAACATTTTTTAAACTTTATATATATATATATATATAGTTATTTATGTTTTATACCATAAAACTCAAATAACATTTGCATCATATGCACTTATTAAACCCTCATTTAAAATTAAATATAAAAAAACAATATAGCCTAATATTATTCACACAATAAAATACAGAAAGATAATTAGATTAGAAACTATTACTATGAAAAATACAACCCAGATATGGAATTCCAACAATCGAATGCCAATCGACCTTAGGAATCGATTCTGTCACATTATTTCGAAATTTATAGGCGTCAACCTTCTGTGAGGGCCAATAGTTGGAAAAGACAACAAATATATATCAAAGAGTAAAAATCACTTTCTAATTCTTTGCATTACCTCAAAAATAAATCAAATTGAAAATGAAATAATTTCAAAATGACGATATTTGGATTTCAAAATATGCCTAACTGATGGTTTATGCCTGTTGAAAACTGTTTAGGAGTTTTGTAATACCTATTGTCTTCATAAACAAAGCAGGAAAATAAACTATGGAAGGCATTTGGTTTAGGTACGGAAGTGAAATGTAATTGTCCTATAAATAGGGCGCTGGGTGCTAACAGGTTAAGGGCAAATACTTTTGTAATGAACTATCTGTTTGCAGGTAACCCTTTAAATCATAGTATGTGTTGTGTACGAAAAGATTGTTCCTTCAGTTTTGAAGTAAATTTATCTGTTGTACTTAAAATGGCCTCTTCTTTAAAGATATTAAAACAAAATAAGAAACGTTTTACCTGTGATAGAGGTAAAAATACATTAATATTAACAGAAAACGAATGAAAAAGAACGAGGAGGAATGAAATAAATAGTTAAAAAAATAGTTCAGATAGTGCAATTTCCGCCGCCGAAAGAATTGTATATTCCATTAGCATAAGAACTCTAAAGGAATTAAATGGTTTGCAACACAAGTTCGAAGTAAACATGCTGAAAGTGTGCTAAATATTCATGATTCTTTCTGACCCTTTATTTCCTGAAGGTACTTAAAAGTTCTCCTTTAAGCACTCTTATATGTTCGTAATTTGACCGTTTTTTACTTTCTCGTATACGAAGTATACAAAGAGAAAGTACTGTAATCGTCAAAAAATTCGAACTCGAGATTTTGACGAATCTCCACGTTTTAGACCTCCCTGAGTCCGAAAAACACAATTTTGGAATTATGTCTGTCTGTGTGTGTGTCTGTGAACACGATAACTCGAAAACTATTAGAGCTACGAGGATGAAATTTGGTATGTGGTCTTTAAACATAATTTGTAGGTTTCTATCAAATGTTGGACAAAATCCGTCAACGGGAAGTCTGTCTGTCTGTATGTTCGAGGTCATGCGAACGCTATAACTCAAAAACTTGAAAAGCCAGATGGATAAAATTTTATACACAGTTTTATCGTCATGAATGTAGGTCCGTATAAAATTTTGGGCCAAATCCGTCAAAGGGTTGACTGTCTGTCGGTCTGTATAATCGCATACTTTTTCAGTTTTGAAACTAACTCCCTGCGCATGCCTACTGGTGCGTATTGGAGAGAGAACGGACGCTCCGAAACTTGGAAGTTTGCCAAAATCCAATTCTGGAGCGATTTTGTAAGGAAGCAAACATTTAGAGAGTCTCGACAGGTCCTGTTGCGCAGAAGAATGCGCAGGGGATTTGAATTTGTTTTGATCCTTCAAACCACGCGTGGTTCCAACTTTGGTTTACTTGCGACGGAAGTTTATTTGACGTCTTTTATTATTCTAGTTTTCTCTACATGTGTTAGGAGTATACGAGAAAGTTTAGGGGAGACCACTCCCGCTGGTTTCTGACAGTATTCTCATGTACACGAGGAATATATATGTCCGACAGCTAGCACTATAGATGGCAGATGAAGATTAAAATTATTTTTTAAATTATTAACCAAATAAATTAAATTATTTATTTAATTAAAAAAGTCTAGTCTCTTTAAAAAGTCTTATCTTTCCTGGGGTTATTCTGCATTAAGACGTATCTAATGATGCGAAAATAAAATTGAAAAGTTGCTGGTAAGTTATTTCGGTAAATAAAGGGTTAATCTAGCCAGCATATTTTAACGTAAATAATGAAGGCTGTGGCAGCCTATTGGCAAGGTATCGGCTTCGGGGCTTGAGGGTACCAGGTTCGAACCCTTATTCTACAAAAGAACCGCCGTATATGGGGCCTGTTGCACATTAAATCATATATGTTGGCTAAACGTCCTCCCGCTGGTGTTTTTACATTACATTACACCACCTGCTTCCCCGTGTTTAGAGCCATTTGGCTCCTTTATGGTTTGGATGGATGGAGGTGAATTTTATTTTTTAAGAAAGGACAAAAACAAGTAACAGGTACAAAAACAAATAACAATGAAAATGAAACATACACTTGACAGAACAACATAGAAAACAATACAAAATAGAAAAAAAATACGTGGAAGGAAAAAAAATCATAAGTAGCCGGAAGTGTGTGTTAGTCTGGGTGGATGAGTGCTCAATTATTATCCTTTACAGTGAGATTGTTCTCATCACATATGAAACGCATTAGGACTCGAAATCGGGTCCTTGATAAGTTGTTCGTGAGGATGTTTTTCAACCACTGTAATTTAAGTGACACTGTTGGAGTTTGGAAATGCCAGGAGAGGGTAAACCGACATATTGTGGCATAGTGAATTGGATCTCATTTTTCTCCGCACGAGCAGTTGTCATGTGTTCGAAGATTGAAGCGATGAAGGTATGAAGGGAAGGATGTGATGCGGAAGTTTGCAGAGGTGGGTGGTATCTCAGGCGTCGTCCTCGTCATCTGACCGTGGTTCAAGTTACGAGGTCCGTCCCAAAATAGCCTTCGCTTTGCTTCAAAACGGAACGTTAATACATCAAAACTGGAACGTTGTCAAATAGGACCAGGTAATGAGAAGCTCCAAATATTTAAAAATTCGTGCATTTTTTAAGTTCATGAAAGCGCTTCTTACATAAATATAATTTTCTGTTCTTTCTTGTTAATTGACTTACTCAAATTAAAATAAAACTCAAAAAATCTCAATCTTAAGCCATTATTTATTTTGTTATCCATTGCAAGCCATTCTTTATTTAATTATCTTTTCAGTATTCTAATCAAAACCAAATCCCAAAATTATTTGTCAGGATAAATATTTTTGAAGCACTGAAGCGGTAAATTCTTTTTTGAATATCTTTTCATTAAACAAAAGCAAGGAATTTTTACAACACCTGGTAATATTATTGAAGCAAATAATAAAATATATATTTACTTACTTTCATTTATGCATTCTAGTAACAATCTCAGAATTAATCTTTCAGAAAAAAGACGGAAGCTCGTTCTAATAATCTGATCCCTTCTTAATTATTGAGAAAATATATTCCGGATGACCAAATTAATTAAATCTCTTTTTAGATTAGAAAAATGCCAGTTTCTTTCATTTTTATTTATTTTTGGTTGAAATGAAGAATTATTGATAACCTCCTTGGCATATTTTTGTTACGAACTTCATATTACATTTATAATTATTCTTTAATAAGCAATTTTTTCGGGGTTGTCACGCTTGCTATTTAAAATGCCAGACTTTCCATCTCAAAGATTCAAGTCTATACCACTGTCATTTTAATGTAAAAAATTAATGAGAATTTTAATTACCGTAATTTTTTCTCAAAAATTTGATTAAATTAATAATTCGCTGTGAATGCAAACTGTGAGGGAATCGATGTTATACCCTTATTTTCTTAGAATAAAAGTTTTATTGCACGGTACATATTCCGAAGTAGGTAATAATTTTGATGTTACACACACACACACAAATACCGAAGTCCTTTAAAATAAAAAAATAAAAAAAAACCTTTTATTTTTAAATTATGTATTCGTTTTCAAAAATCGTATCGTTATTTTCGCTGTAAAAATGGAAAAAATTAGCTTATTGTCTTTGCTTAGGAGTTAAAAAAATGAGTTGGTCTAAAAATATTTAATATAACCATTAATAATTGAATAACTACTTTATTATTTGATGAATCACACCTAAATTAAAATTTTAAAAGCCCTGTAGCAAGAAAATGACAACCTAAATTAACATATTGTTTGCATTTAATGGGAAAGAATGTATGTTCTGTTTTTCTTGATAGAAAATTTGTCATATTGTGTATTACTTCTTTTATTTAGAATAAAATTAATTTATGATAAACATGCATGAAAGAAATATGTCTGTATCTTCTGAATAACAAATATTATTACCAAGAGAAATATTTTTCAAAAATGAATAAAAATAAGTAGCATCTACGATTATTGCAATTTTTGTTAAATATTTGCATAAGTTTTCTACCACGCACTTGCGTAAGAAAATTGTTTAAATGCAAGAAATTATTCAGAAAGAATAAAATTCTTTAATTATAAAACGGATTTTCAATAAAGAGAAGACTATAATATTTCCTTTTCAAACACCATTTATTTGTAGAATTCATCTCTATTTCTACGAACAAAAGTTCTACTAAATGCTTTGAATTTCATCTTTTATTATTTATGAATTTAGTTGCATTCGAATAAATAAAAGATTTATTTCTCTTTCAAATTTGAAAGGATCAAGAAAACAATTTTCTTCCATCCTTGCTTCGAAGATAGTCATAACTTCCTGTGTTTCATAGAATGATTCTCGATTTTCTAATTTCATTAGCATTTAATAAATACATCATGGCTCACGCGGAAGAGGAAGTCTTGAAGAGGAACATTTGAATTTTGGTTTACTTAAGAAATATCTTTTCTTGAAGATGGTCATTGTCATTCAGATGTCTTGAGGAGGCAAATTGTGTTTCTGTAAGTTTTGAAGTACCGCTTTAACTTCCTGTTTTATTCATGAAGGCTAAAGAATTCAAGAATAGAGCATGTAGTTATTCTATACAGAGGAATATTCTATAGAGAGTGAATAATAAAATAATGCTAGTTTGCATGTTTTCGTAAAAATTAACACTCTGACTCTTAAGCCGGCCGTAACCGGCCATGCAACTTCTATACTAGTAGGGCGAATTTCGGCCGGTTGCTGTTTCGAAAGGGGGAAGAGGGCAGTTGGGCGAGTGGTCATCAAAGGGGCCCTTAAGGGAGAGATGAGAGATGAAAGGCCTGCCATTCATATCTCCCACTACCCTTAGTCAGGAGAAAAGGATGACGCTGTGGACGAATACGTTCCACAGATCAATTAGTAAGCAAACATCCTTATACAACTGTACTCAGATTTTGAGAACTCTTAGTAGTCAAAGGGTTATTGAAGATTGCAATATACGAATAATATAATTGGACTTACAATAAGATTACCTAGAAAATGTTTCAGAAATCAAATTAATTAGAGCTCGTCATTTTACAAACAGTTCCTGTACTTAATGCAAACGATAAAGAACCGAAGAAAATAACTCGTACCAATCGTCGATATTTAGTTTCGACTTTAAATTATTAGTATTATTTCTATATAATAATAACAATACTCTAATTATTATTATTTCGACTCTAATTAATTCTCTCTTCGGGTTTGATTAAATATTATCCAACTGTCCTCCTAAACTCAAGGAATATTTCATTGTTCTGAGAAGAGATCATATTCAGATGCTTTGCACAATAGGATGGGCCTAAACAATGATTATGTCGCTTTACTGCGGGAAAGTTGCGAGTTGGCAGAGACCGGAGGAAAAAGGAAAACAATTGATTGGTATCTTTTGTTCCTGCATTGTCATTTTAAAAAAAGGGCAAAAATCGACTCTTTTGCTTCAATTTTTTCAATTTTAAAATTTCCATCTGTCTATTTATTATAACATTACTTCTTAAGTACTCAACTTCTTAAGAAAAAAGGGTTTTTTTAAAAATCAAAATCGGCCTATATAACTTCCGCTCGTACATTCCTTCCAAATTTGACAAAAAAAAAACATGTGAAATTACTTCAATATGCAATTTTCTATTTCGAAACATCACCATAATTTTCACGTATCATATAATCAACGAATTGCAGTAGGTCAAGGTATAGGTATAGCAAAATGTATTGCATAAAGTAAAAGGTACTTACTTTGAGTTTCATAACCTTAAAAGTATTATTTTATTTTTATTTTTTAAAATAAACTGACTCCAAAGATTAATTTGCATATTAATTATGTTATATGCAAATGAAAACAATAAATAATTCAGACGGGACACGTAATGCGAAATATAATACATCTACATCAATGGTAATCGATACTTTAAGAAATTCTCGAAAATTAGTGTTCCGATTGGACAGAAAAAAGAACTTCCAAAGACGATAATTCGTTATAATACATTATGCAGAATAAGATTCTAGCAGCTTCAGCATGCCACTGAAAAAAACTTTCATCTTAACCTAGATAATGCAAATCTCCTTCATAACATCATCTCGTTATGTAGCACGATATTTAAAACTACGCATTAGCCCATTTTATTTTAAACGTAATATAATTAATCGATTGGAAAGTTTAATTTTCAGGTTAAACGATGAAAAAAGATTGATGCTCCACCTTTCGTTCTTTTATTCATAAGAACTTAACGGTTTTTGATCACGCAAATACAAACTTCCATGTTGTAAATTTGTTTATTTTAGACTAGGGGAAGCAATTCGCCATTTTTGAGATTGTAATTGCTTTTGGTCTTCCACTGTTTTGCTACAGCTACACTTGTTTTCGTAATATAAAATCCATCATTTGCATAAATTTAGTCTTTTTTAAATGATCGGGAAAGAGATAATCCATTTTTCTTTTAATTTTCTAACTGCAATCAAAATGATGTATTTTCCAAGTGTATTTTTTTTATCAAACTTATTTAATTTTATAGTATATAGATGTAAACTGTGCAGAAACTTAAATTTCTGAAATATTTTACGTTCTCAAAAGTTACAAATTTAAAATTTTTAAATTAAAAAATATTAAGCCTTTTTTAAAATGCTTCTTCTCATACAATTTTTAATATTTTCTTCAAAAGTTTTTGAAAGGGACATCTCAATGTGTTTAAAAGAAATAGTGATCGAATTTTGATATCTACATTAGTTTTCGAGAAAAAATTTTGTAAAATTTTTTGGAAAATATCATAATTTTTTGCTTTGAACATTTTTAAAAACTTTTCTAATCAAAATGACTTTTAGCATTTTGTAGCAGACAAAATTTTGGAAAAAAGCAAATTGAGGAAAACAGCCTTAAAGATTTCAACACAATAAAGTTGTAATAAAAACAACTTATATCAAGCTAGTATTTTTTCAGAGAACTAACCTGGCATTTGCAAGTTCTAAGGTATCAATTTATTAATATATATTATTACTATAATTATTAATTAGCATTATCATTTAAATTATTAATTAGAAACATTTCCAAAAAAATTGAAAAATTTCACTTTTTTCAAATTTTTTAGTCAAAGTATTTAATAAATGATCTGCAGTACTATTTATCAAATATCTATTATAACAGAGCAAACATTTAAAACCATTTTATTGACAGCGAGAAATTCAAACAAAACGAGATGTGAGAGCAGTGATGATGATGTTGCTGCTGCTGATGATGATGTTGATGATGATGATGATGATGTTGATGATGATGATGTTGATGATGATGATGTTGATGATGATGATGTTGATGATATTCTTAATAAATAATAAGAAGCGAAAGCAGTAAAACAGTAAACAAACAAAGATTGAACTGTTACTGTTTGAAGCAACTATCTTGCTTTGCTTTCATGGAACAAATTAGGTGGCTTTGCATTTTGCACATGAAATATGCATGATTTGAATATTGGAAGTGAGCGTGGCAGGTGATAACGTATTAGACAAAATAACTTCATATGACACTAAATATTTGTCTGATTGTTTTGAAACTTTCAGATTATTAAGTCAAAGGTTCAAGTATCATTTTCGACTCAAAATTTAAAAATTCGGTATTTTCATGGATTTTCCGAAACTCTTAGGGTGCCAAGTCCCCTTAAACAAATATTAGTAAAAATATTTAATCTAGCAAATTTATTCCGTTCTAAGAAGAACATTCAAACTCATTCTTCTTAAAATGAGAAAATTTCACATCACTAAAAACTATTTAAATATTATTGAGGCTCATCATCAGCAGATGCTGATTTGAATTTATTGATAACTAAATGAAAATTTCTTTTCATTAAAAATAGTTTCAATATTATTGAGGCTCATCATCAACAGATGCTGATTTGAATTTATTGATAACTAAATGAAAATTTCTTTTCATTAAAAATAGTTTCAATATTATTGAGGCTCATCATCAGCAGATGCTGATTTGAATTTATTGATAGCTAAATGAAAATTTCTTTTCATTAAAAATAGTTTCAATATTATTGAGGCTTATCATCAGCAGATGCTGATTTGAATTTATTGATAACTAAATGAAAATTTCTTTTCATTAAAAATAGTTTCAATATCATTGAGGCTCATCATCAGCAGATGCTGATTTGAATTTATTGATAACTAAATGAAAATTTCTTTTCATTAAAAATAGTTTCAATATTATTGAGGCTCATCATCAGCAGATGCTGATTTGAATTTATTGATAGCTAAATGAAAATTTCTTTTCATTAAAAATAGTTTCAATATTATTGAGGCTAATCATCAGCAGATGCTGATTTGAATTTATTGATAACTAAATGAAAATTTCTTTTCATTAAAAATAGTTTCAATATCATTGAGGCTCATCATCAGCAGATGCTGATTTGAATTTATTGATAACT
>BGPR01018005.1:0-31508 GCA_013235015.1 Araneus ventricosus | reverse complement strand
TACATCTATTTTTAGCTCAGGATACTGAATTTGAACGTAAAATTCGAGAAATAGGTCACGTTATTATAAGCGATAACAACATGATGGAGAAGAATTGACTTTTGAATCGGATGTCATCATTTTCACCACGGGACGTCACCGTTCTGTACTATGAAAAAAAAAGTATCCGTAGTGGGTTTGGAGACCCATAGATTTTAAAAGGGTGACGTCATCGCACTCGTAAAAAAAAAAATACACCTCTCCCTCGAATGTTTGAAAAAAAAATGTTTGTTTCTGGGGTCGTACATTTCGGATGAGGTCACGTGATAGGTTGAATGGCTCCAAAACTTTGATACGTAAAAAAAAAATGAAATGGAACCATTTGATGATCTCGTGGTAGGTGTGATGGGTTGAATGGCTTCAAAACTTTGATACGTAAAAAAAAAATTAAATTTAAAAAATTCTTCTAAACGTTACATTGATTCGAGCATCTACCACATTTTTCTGTTTAGGAATTTCATGAGTCCAAAAAGCGTTAGTGGGTGGTTTCATGACTAAAACACTCCCATGCTCCAAGTTCATTTCACTTTTTTTGTATCCCTTTCTTCTAAATATAATTTTTCTTTCCTCTCCAAATGAGAAAGAAACAATCGGAGACAGAGGATCGAGATCTTTTTCGTCGTCTTTGTGAGGGGATATAGAATGAGTTCCATCTTTATACAAATGAACCAAAGCATAATTATATAGCTGACCGTCCGGAAGAAATGTGTCTGCATTTTCTTTTAAAAGCCTTAAGACAGGCGTCCACGGTTTTGCAACAAACGTTTTTCTTGAAAATGTATATTGTATACCCTCCTCACCAAAACCTGCCATTTTTCGTGGCATTGAATAAACGTTCCCGTAAACTTGAATCATCGTCTCCTCGGGGGGTAAATATACAATTTCGTTTTTCAAACATTCAAAGATTTCATCTGCTTTCGATTTCGGAAAATAGTGCTGATAATAAGACACATTCAAATTGCTACAATTCACACTTTTGGACATTTTTTGTAGAAAGACTCTGGGTCGGTGATGTGTTTAGAAAGATGAACGTCGGAGCCAAAGATTGGAGATGCTTGCAGGTGGGATGGTGGTTTGCACGTGACTCTGAATCAAAATACAGGACCCTGAAAGACTCACGGGGAATATGTCTCGTGTCGAAAGTACCACGTGACCGTCCAATGAAACGCAGGACCCTGAAGGACACGCGGGGGATATGTCTCGTGTCGAAAGTACCACGTGACCCTGAATAAAATACAGGACCCTGAAAGTCTCCTGGAGAATATGTCTTGTGTTGAAAGTACCACGTGACCCTGAAAGTCTCCTAGAGAATATGTCTTGTGTTGAAAGTACACTGACCCGAATAGGACCCTGAAAGTCTCTGGAGAATATGTCTTGTTGAGGTACCACTGACCTGAATTAAAATACAGGACCCTGAAAGTTTCCTGGAGAATATTTCTTGTGTAGAAAATATCACGTGACTATTACATAAAAAAAAAAAAAAAAAAAAAAAAAAAAAAAAAAAAAAAAAAAAATTTTTTTTTTTTTTTTTTTTTTTTTTTTTTTTTTTTTTTTTTTTTTTTAATATTATTATGTAATAGTCACGTGATATTTTCAGATAAATATTTTTTTCTCTGTGTGGTTTTCAGGGTCGTGAATTCGTATTCGAGGTCACGTGACGTCACATTGTTTAAAGGGGGGGTTCCATTATAAAATGTTATCGTATGGCAGCTACGTGTCAAAAATAAAGAGAGAAAGTGAAAATATTCAAACGGTCATGGATCAAGACGATTTAAAAATAACCTATCGTAAATATTTCTCCTCTGATGACGCCGACGACATTTTCAGACAACTAGAGGAAACTATAGAATATTTTCCGTCCGAAATGAGTGAGGTTCTAGTTCGTCATCAGAAATTCCCTATTCGTAGAAAAATTAGTGCTTACGGAGATCCGAATTTAAAATATACATTCTCCGGTACCACATTCCCTACTAAGGTATGGATTGGAATTTTGGAAAAAATGTTAACCGATGCCAACGTGTTTTTTAAAGAATTTTCAGGGGATGAAAATGCTTCTTTCAATTACGTGTTTATCAACCGATACAAAGACGGAATCGATACTCTGGGAATTCATAGAGACGATGAAAAAGACATGGATGCGACATCGCCTATCGTTACTTTCTCGTTCGGTGCACCGAGAGACATTATTTTTAGAAGAAAAAATTTCGATAACGTAAAACTAAGTTTGGAACACGGTAGCGTACTGGTGATGTATCCTCCGACGAATCGATATTGGTATAACGAAATTCCTAAAAGAAAAAAAGTGAAAGACATTCATGTCAGTCTAACATTTCGAAAAAATTTATCCGCGGAGAATAAAGTGTAGTTCGGATGGATATCATATGGTGTTTGAGATGCGAAGATAAAACCAAAACAGTCCATACCGAAAAGTGTTTATCTAAAACCGGTCGCCCAATGTTACGTGGGAATTGTGTAATTTGTGGAAGTCGTAAAACTAAATTTATTAAAAAGAATAACGAAAACTAAATGATTAAAATGATCCATATCGAGTGGGTGTTGAATTTCACAGTGTCATGAGAGAAATGACGAATGTTCTGTCATTAAAATCACTCTTCATATGACTTTCCAATCAACTTATCCATTCAGTGTCGAAAAAAAAAATTCTAATCACTCGATACGTCAGGTGTTTTACAATTAAAATGACTCTGAATTTAAAAGTTAATTTGGAGATTGTCATGTGATTTTCAAAGCCTGAATCTCCAAAAAAAAATCAAATCCAATCTTAACCATTCAAACGGGGGCTGGGACCATGAAAAACGATGACATCATAGGATCAAAATCATAAAATTAAATTCTATGTATCGAAGTATGGGACCATTAAAACTATGACAATCACGGGACTCTCTATCAAAACGCAGGACCCTGAAAGACACACGGGGAATATTTCTCATGTCGAAAGTATCACGGGACTCTCAATCAAAACGCAGGACCCTGAAGGACACACGAGAAATATTCCCCGTGTCGAAAGTATCACGGGACCGTCCAATGAAACGCAGGACCCTGAAGGACACGCGGGGGATATTCCCGTGTCAGAAAGTGAACGTAACCTCTCAAACTACATCTAGAAAACCGCAGGGGATATTTCTCGTGTCGAAGACAGCGTAACCTCCAAACTACAGGGTCCTAGAAAACACGCGGGGATATTTCTCGTGTCGAAAGTATGACGTAACCTCCAAACTACAGGGTCCTAGAAAACACTTAGAGAAAATATATTTCTGTAAAAGTATGACGTAACCATTCTTATGTAATATATATATATATATATATATATATATATATATATATATATATATATATATTATATATATATATATTAATATATATATATATATATTTATATATATATATATATTTTATAAGAATAGTACATCATACTCTTTACAGAAATATATTTTCTCTGAGTGTTTTCCTGGACCCTGTAGTTTGGAGGTTACGTCATACTTTTTTGAAATATATTTTCTCGGTGTGTCTTCTAGTGCCCTGTCGTTCAAAGTCACGTGACCCCAAATTATAAAAATAAATTCCTCATTCTTTTTTTGGATACAGTCATCAGATTAGATTGAAGTCCTATCGGGACCACATTCTCTCTCGACTTGAGGTTTTCCGTCGCGTAATAAGTCCTATTCGTTACCTGTATCGTCTCGTTGCTCTGTCCCATTCTTCAAAGTTTGTATTTCCAAATTTCCGTCGTCTTATACGTCGGACCTGCATCTCTAGGATTCTAGTTTTTTTCGTGACCCTCAGGTCTTTGTGTCCCTATTCTTTTGCCCAAACGGTTTCTTTGCGTAAGATCTGCCATTTCAATCTTCACCTTTATTCCATAAATCCGTACACTTTACTTTCCGATTTCAGAAAAGGGAAGCGAAACCTTTCGCCCTCCTCATCTTGTTATCGCCACCATTTCAATATAACTTTCCGTCCCGTAGAAGGTGTCCCATTCGATTCCCAAACAGTTCTTGCATTATTTAAAATGTTGGAAAACCATCATTCCATCGCACGCTTGCCTAACTGCCGAACTGACCTTCGACGGTTTATCATTTACGACTATTTTGTCCAACATTTTCTATTCAAAATTTGCATTATCTCCGTCCATTTCGTAGCCGTTTCGCACGCCAGTTGGAATTTCTCGAGTAGTGCCTTTGGTACGGAAAAAAAAGCCGATATCCCCTACCGTCGGAGGATTTCATCGTCTTTTTGATCCATCTACTGGCAAATCTCGACCGACCCTCGTGTGCACGAGGAAGACGATGTGGTCAGGGTATCGAAATTCCGACGCACGAAAACATTCAGCCTCCTGAAAAATCGATTCGTCTTTTACAAAAACAAATGATCAGGGCGCACTCAACCACGGAAGTTTGTGAACGTTCCTGCGGAAAAAATGTTCATCCGACGGTACGTTTGACATGTATATTTTAGCCATGTCGGGTACCATCGTTTCGATTCGAGTTTGGAACCCGGTCGAAGGTTCGGATCAATTATCGTCATTTATTGGGAGAACGCGTTCTCGAATGAATCGGATGCATCTTTGCAACGAGCGTGATCCGGTTGCTGGCCAAACTTGGAAATACGATTGTTTCGGTTACCCTTGGAAATTTTAGAGTCTTTACACGCCGACTTTTGATGGGGACAGAAATCAACGTGTGGATCTTTAACTTACCAATCTCAAGCGGAATGTACTATCTACTGAGTTCAGTACAAATGGGGGTAAAACCATTGGGTTGAAATTAGCTCCCTAGAACATGTTGGTGGTATTTTACATCCATACGATAAAATTCAGTTTTTACCTACAAACCTCCCAAAGATTTGAAAAAACGTTTCGCACCATTTACGATTTGTACAGGTGCAAACGTACAGAGCATTTTTTTAACGACGAAAATTCGCTAGTACGTTAAACAACGAAAGAGTTTTCTCGATCACTTTGAAAGAACTAGACGTTTGATAAAACTATCACCAAAGTACAAGACATTCGATCAGTTCAGAAAAAAATGTACCGGAAGGGATTTGGATACGAATCAATCCGGTGCCAGAGGTCCTTTTACCATTTATATCAAATGGTAATGTAAAATTCCCCAAGACAACAGGTACGTGAAAAGTTCTTTGAGGACGCTCCACTTGGGAGGCAGTGTTACACCGAAAACGTTATTACGCTCTACTGCAATCCAGTGAATTTGGAACCGGGTTACAGCTATTCCAAAAACGTGTTCAATTTACAGAGGTTTTGTCGATTATAAAGGAGTCAGTTAATGGACCTGATATATCTTAATAAGAAACAGTTATTACGATGGATTCGTCGCTCATTTTATCCGACGAAGCTTTCTCGGAGATTTTGAAAAGTTCTTTGAAACATGTTTCCCCCCCAAAAGTCTCCCGAGATACCCTTTGATAGTTCTCTTGTATGTATACACACAGTGAAGGTCAGCCAGATATTTAAAAGTTCAGCTACGGTCCGTTCCCATCCTTCGAAATGTTGAGTCTTTGGAGCAAACCCTTACCACTCTTCAGTTCCCATCTATTGGTACGAATGGTCCGTTTTTATCGTATGGGTGGATAACAAAAAAAATAGGATCCTTACGATACTTTCTGTTTGAATAGGAGAAAGTAAAAAAAGAAAATAATCTCCAAACATGAACGTTTCAAATGAAACTTTTAAGACCCCAATTGAGTTTAGTTATAGTAACGTCCCGTTTTAGAAGCAACACGAGGGTTATGTTGGGACGGACCTCGTCATTTTGAAACTCGGTCAGATGACGAGGACGACACCTGAGTTGGCACCCCCCCTCTCCAAACTTCCACGCCACACCAACGGGAGGGCGTTTGATGTAGCGTGCAACAGGCCCCATACACGGCGGATCTTCGGTGAAATTGGGTCTCGAACCTGGAACCCTCCGGCTCTAAAGCCGAGACCTTACCATTAGGCCTCCGCGACCCTCCCGAGTTTTTTTTATGCGTAGAATGAAATGTTGCGATTCTGACCACGTGACGCGTCATTGTTTGAATGACTTCGAACTTTGATACGTAAAATGAAATGTTATGATTTTGACCACGTGACGTGTCATTGTTTCAGTGGCTCCGAACTCTGAGAGGTAAAATGAAATTCTATGAAAGCGTAGTAATAGTTAATAATACTAATAGTTAATAATACTAATAGTTAATAATAATATTAATAATAATAATAATAATAATAATAATAATAATAATAGTTAGTAATATATATATATATATATATATATATATATATATATTATAATATATATATTATATAATATATATACTATTACTAACTATTACTATTATTATTATATAATTATTACGTCATACTTTTATAGATTTTAATTTTACGTATCAGAGTTTGGAGCCATGACACCCATGACGTCACGTGATATTACGTCATACTTTCATAGATTTTAATTTTACGTATCAGAGTTTGGAGCCATGACACCCATGACGTCACGTGATATTACGTCATACTTTTATAGATTTTAATTTTACGTATCAGAGTTTGGAGCCATGAAACCCATGACGTCACGTGATATTACGTCATCCTTTTCTAGAATTTAAATTTTACGTATCAGAGTTTGGAGCCATTCAAACAATGACATGTCACAAAATTCTGACCACGTGGTTCAAATCCCATCATTTCATTTTACGTATCCAAGTTTGGAGTCATGGAAACAATAACATGTCCCGTGGTCCATAACACATGACACTTTGATAGAATTTAAATTTTACGTATCAAAGTTTCTACGCATCAAAGTATTCTTAGAAACGACGGACAGGTTTCAAACCGAGATGGACGTCCATACTCTCCGTGAAACGTGGATGATGTTCAAAAAAATAGTCTGTGGCCAGACAGACAAAAAATGGACCGAGAAGCCGCTTACCCTATCCTCCCTACACGCGCACGTTTCGTTCTTATATATATATATATATATATATTTTCATTTCACCGATTTATGAAATAACAACTTGTCGATTCGCTTCAACCCTTTCTTCCATGCGTTGTGTTTTTTTGGGTCAGTAGCGAATGTTGGGGTTTGAGTTCTGCATGTTCGAGTCTCCTCGTGGCCTCTTTCAGTTCGGATTGCAGGACTCGACCGACGGCGCGTTCTTCTCTCAATAGCATCTCGAGGTTCAACGCGTCGATTTGCGCCATGTACGTTTTGCTGGCGGGGCGTCAACACGTACATGCTATGGCTCACGGCTTCGAAGAAGGAATGGTACTCGAATTCTTTTGATTCGAGTACCATTCGTCCCCCCTCGACAGACTCGAAGATCCTTTCTGCTTTTCGAACACCAGACATCGATCCGACTCGTACAGCCAGAGTTTGTAAGGATGGTTCTCCTGCTCCCGGTCGATGAGGCCGCACGGTTGTAAACTGCGTCGTTCCCCTTCCGACGTAGTTTTGAATGTTGGACTTTTAGAGCCCAGAGGGGGGGGGGCACGCTGTATTGACGCTGCTCGTTTAAGACGACAACGTCTTTCCACGGCAAGACTCGATTCGGGACGATTTCGAAACGCGATGTATTCTTTCAATCCTCCCGAATACAAAGTGCACATGCCCAACACGCCGTGGGGATAAATGGGCCGGAATATCCAATAGTGAGACTGGCCCGATCGCACCTCCAATCTATTCAAACGTTTCCCGTTGCACGAAGCTCGAGATTGTCCCACGTACTGAATGGTGGATGCGAGATGATGAGCGTCTTTGATGGCGATGAGTCATTTCCCTTTCGAGTGTTTGTATTTCGGATGAAAAAATACGGCGTTTCCAAATCTTTCGAAACCGTTTAGCGTAAGGTACGCGCACGGCCAGTATCATGTGTCTGTGGTGTTTTGGGCTCGGGTTTGGTACCGTAAAACGGAATGCAATCCATCGCACAAACACTGATAAGGTAATATGGTGACGTGACCTTTTATGCATTCTAGTTCCTTTTCCAACAATCGAAACGCGAAAGGTTTCAAACAAATGTGATACCATTTAATATCGCGAAAGCGTTTGAAAAAACGACCGCCGTGTCGGTTCCCAACCCACTTTCATCCGACAACGGAATGGTATCGTCGTAACTTCCACCAGTGAGGTTTGCCGAACGGGTGGAAGGATCGTAAAAATCCCAACTTTTTCCATTCCGGTAGGGGTTCGCGGCCAAACATGGAGAGCTTCGATGAGTCGGCATTGGATTATGATGTATGTACTTTGAACTCAAGTCGCGTGATCCTGGTCGTGATATGAGTTCAAACGACAGCCTCCCCTCCCAGAAGACACATGGAGAAATATTTCTCTGTATGAAAGTGACACGAGTTCAAACGACAGGGCCCCAGAAGACACACGAGGAATATTATTTTTTTTTCTGAAAGAATCACGTGATGAATCACGTGATTCTCAAACTGCAGGACCCTAGAAGTCACACGGGAAAAATAAATTTTAATAAAAAATATGAAGTATGCGTAATATTATTATATAATAATAATATATATATTATATAATATATATATATATACATATATATATATATATATATATATATATATATATATATATATATATATATATATATTATATATATATATATATATATTATATATATATATATATATATATATATATATATGTATATATATAACTATACTATATATATATTATATAAGTTATATATAATATATATATATATATATATATATATATATATATATATATATATATATATATATAATATATATATATATATATATTATATAATATTATATATTATAATATAATAATATTATATATTTTTTATTAAATATTTTTCGATACGCCATTAGCACAATGGCATGTCACGTGGTCAAAACCGTAAAATGAAATTTTACGTATCAGAGTTTGGAGCCTGTAAACCAATGACATCACGTGACCTCGATGTTGTCACACGACTCGATCTTAAGAGCTGATGATGGGATTGAGATCTGGACTCTGTGCGGGAGATCTCATGACTTGTGGAGACAGTGATATAAAGCCCAGAGTTCGCAGATATGAGCATTGTACTTTGGGTCATTCTCCAGATAGAGTTTGTCATGGGGTGATAGGCCCATTTTTTTCAACACTCTTTTTCCAATTTCGTTTTAAAATGTCATACACATTGTAGGTGTCAATTTTCGAGGCTTTCGAGGTCAAATGACTTTCAAAGCCCCGCAACCCCCCCTCAAGTCAACCCGTTCGAATGCAGGTGTCACTTTCGAAAACGACTTTGAAGGTCTTTAACAATGACACCAAAGGCCTTAACCCAACCCGTTCGAATAGGTTTAGCAATGCCCTTCAACATTTGATCCCTAAGGCCTAAACCCGTTCGAATAGGTTTAGCAATGCCCTTCAACATTTGATCCCTAAGGCCTTAACCCAACCCGTTCGAACAGGTTTAGCAATGCCCTTCAACATTTGAACTAGACCAAACCAGTTCGAATAGGTTTAGCAATATCCTTCAACATTTGATCCCTAAGGCCTTAACAAACCCGTTCGAATAGGTTTAGCAATGCCCTTCAACATTTGATCCCTAAGGCCTTAACCCAAACGCGTTCGAATAGGTTTAGCAATGCCCTTCAACATTTGATCCCTAAGGCCTTAACAAAACGCGTTCGATCCGGTCAAATGAACGCCCTTTCACATTCGACCTTCATTTGACCTTGAACAAACCAGTTCGATCGGGTTTAGTAATGCCCTTCAACATTTGACTCCTAAGGCCTTAACAAACCAGTTCGATCCGGTTTAGCAATGCCCTTCAACATTTGACCCCTAAGGCCTTAACAAAACTAGTTCGATCCGGTCAAATGAACGCCCTTTCACATTTGACCTTAAACAAACCGGAACTTTTAGAGTAAGAACAGTGTAAGCCTTTTTTTTATTTTTTTAGTAATAGATTTTTTTTTTGACCGAACCGTACACGATGCCATGGGAAACATGTTCATAGGAGAGAAATACGATGTATGGATGCAATTCGAAACATCCTTGCCAAAATGTTTCGAATTCGATATTCGTTCGACACAATTCGACTGTCCGGTGCATCCTTCCTACAATGCCGAGGAAGGATGGCATTTATCCACGTGCGTTTATCCGAATAAAGGATATTGCGGGTGTCGGTTTGCTCTCTCCCATCCGACGCTTTACTTTTCTCGCGACAAAAAAAAATTCGAGTGGTCAAAGTTTTGAACAAGGGAATTCATTGGGATGACTGTCCCGTATCCAAAAAATTGCATGTGACAATTTCATCACGTTGAATGCCGGTCGACCCGTTTCCTGCGAATGTCGTATCGACATGACACCATACGACGCCTCGAAAACTCAGACGCAAACGGAAAGAGAACAGATTTCAAACAGAATAATGATTACATTCCTAAGAATAAACCATGAAGGGGAAAAAAACATCCAGGTGTAAGTGTGACCCAAAACACACGTGGATAATTCTTTTGAATAAAATGTCACGTACTGAACCATTTTTATGGTTTTTTTTGCCCATGGAAAGTTACCAAACGGATACGCATTTATCCTGAGGTCATAAATATCACGTGGACTGGTACAGAATGAAAGACAAACCATCCTGCGCCAATTTAATTCTACATATCGAATGTGGAACCGTTAAAACACTCATGTGACATCATGTGATTGGTCTGATAGAGTTCAAAGTAAGCACCCCAAAATTCACGGAACGATTTCTCTGTAAAGATCAGTTCAAGACAGCCCCCAAAGATTCACGGGAACGATTTCTCGTGAAAAGCCGTGATACGAGTTCAAAGAGGACCCCCAAAGATTCACGGGAACGATTTCTCTGTGAAAGAGTCGGTATACAAGTTCAAGGCGGACCCTAGAGACACACCGGGAGCTATTTCTCTGTGAAAGAATGCAGTTCAAAGTAGGACCCCCGTGTGTCTCGGGGGATATTCTCTGTGAAAGAGATACGAGTTCAAAGTACAGGACCCTAGAAGACACACGGGGACTATTTCTCTGTGAAAGAGATAGTTCAAAGTACGGACCCCGGTCTCTGGGATTTCTGGAAAGAGTACGAGTTCAAGTACGGACCCCGATATGTTCTGGACTATTTCTCTGTGAAAGAGATCGAGTTCAAAAGTAAGGACCCAGAAGACAAGGGGATATTTCTCTGTGAAGAGATACGATTAAAAGTACAGAGGTGATGATGTGATGATTTCATGCGTGGCTCCAAACTCGTGCGTAAATATGAAATTCTATGAAAGTGTAGTAATAGTTATAATAATGGTTAATAATATATAGTTAATATGTATAATATGTAATAATAATAAGTAATAATAATAATAATAATATATATATGTATATATATATATATATATATTATATATATATATATATATATATATTATATATATATATATATATATATATATATATAGTTAACTATTACTAACTATTATTAACTATTACTATTATTATTATTATTATTATTATTATTATTATTATTATTATTATTATTATTATTATTATTATTAACTATTACTATTATTAATATTAACTATTACTACACTTTCATAGAATTTCATTTTACCTCTCAGAGTTCAGAGCCACTCAAACAATGACACGTCACGTGGTCAAAATCATAACATTTCATTTTACCTCTCAGAGTTCGGAGTCATTCAAACAATGACACGTCACGTGGTCAAAATCAACATTTCTTACTATCAAGATTTAGAGCCATTCAAACAATGACACGTCACGTGGTCAGAATCGCAACATTTCATTCTACGCATCAAAAAACTCGGGAGGGTCGCAGCGGTCTAATGGTAAGGTCTCGGCTCCAAAGCCGGAGGGTTCCAGGTTCGAGACCCAATTCCACCGAAGATCCGCCGTTCAAAGTACAGGACCCCCTAGAAGACACACGGGGGAACTATTTCTCTGTGAAAGTGATACGTGATAGGAGCTCAAAGTACAGGACCCCCTAGAAGACACACGGGGGAACTATTTCTCTGTGAATAATTGAGTCATTTTTTTGTTTTCTTCTTTCATTCTTTCGTTTTCTTGAAACAATACCGAATTTTCTTGCATCAAGTCCAACATGTGTTGTTTTGTGCTTTCCGACTCATACTCTGCATTCATTTTAACCCGTTCCAGTTCAAATACGGAAATGCAAAAGCTTTCACACTGATGTCATACATCAAGTTCTTTGAAACGTTTAAACATGTTGGTCGTATCGGCTCTAACCCGCTCTCGTCATCCAACGGAATGGCATCGGGATCCATCCACCCAGAAGGGTTTCTAAAAGCAGGATCGTAAAACCCGAACGTTTCCAAGCCTCGACGGGTTCCCTGCCAAACATGGAAAGTTTTAAAGCAGACGCATCAGAAGTCTTGCAGATATCGCATACTTGAATCAATTCCTTTTCTTCGACCACTTCTTTTTCTGAAGGAGGAGGTTCGACGGCCTCCGGTTCTGGAGGAACATATGTGTGCTCGGTACGAAACGTTTCAAAACACGCGCGCTGATGTCGAACCGTTGAAGCCAACCCGAGTGAACCAGGTTTCCAGCGAAACGCTCCAAAGCAGAATTCGCAATCGGTTCGAGTCAAACGATGTACTTCCTTGACGTGTCTTTTTCGGAAATAGTCTAGAGGTATGGGGTCCGAAGAAGGACATTCGGGACACACGACGAGCAGTCGAGCCTGGCGTTTTAGCAATTTACGTAAGTTTGAACGGGTGCTCATGGTTCACTACCGTTCACTCGACAGAGAGGAAGAAGGGTGACACTTGTATTAGCTTTGTAATTTTCAATCCTTTTCTGTCATTTATATCATTTCAACTGGCGTATCGTTCGATAACCTATGTCCTTGTTTTACGCTTTTTTAAGAAACAAAAATTGTGATGCGGAGAACTAACTGCTTTTTTTTAGATTAATTTCCTTCTTGCAAGACGAGGTTGCAAAGACAGGTACTGGGGTATCTTTGTTATTTTTTAGTAACAGATTTTTTTTTTGAGGGTCGGTGCGAAAAAATGTTTAAGAGACAATCTGAAATTCGCTTTGTCCAAGGTGCGGTTGCAAAGACAGGTGTTAGGGGTATCTTTGTTCTATTTTTTTAGAAACAGATTTTCCTCTTGTAGTACTTATTAAAAAAAGTTTGAGTGACACTTTAAAATTTGCTTCTTCCAAGACGCGGTTGCAAAAACAGGTGTTGGGGGTAGGAATTCCCTCCATCTATTTTTTTTAGAAACAGATTTTCCTCTTGTAGTACTTATTAAAAAAAAGTTTGAGAGACACTTTAAAATTCGCTTCTTCCAAGACGCAGTTGCATAAACAGGTGTTGAAGGGGAACAGTCTAGAAGTTTGCTTCTTCCAAGACAGGTGTTGGGGGTGGGAATTCCCCCCATCTATTTTTAGTAATAGATTTTTCTGAAAGTTGCTTTTCTCAAAACGCAGGTGCAAAAGGCCTAGGGGTGGGATTTTTTTTTCCTCCCCAAAGAACATTTTCCACGAATGATTCTATTCGAATTCCATAGCAAATAAATTTTATAACCGTTCGAGCTCGAATGGGTTCACTCAATAAACTTTATAACCCATTCGAGATCGAGCGGGTTTCACTAAAGAGTCGACACTGAATTATAAAACGACAAAAATTCTCTTTGAAAAAAATTTTTTTTAATACATTCGAAAGAAATGACAATACAATGACACATTATACGATATCACAAACAAACGACCATTTTTTTTTTGGTCTTGTTCATCTTAACATTGATTTCAAAAAAAGAAATTATTTTTCCGACATTTATTGAACACATCTATTGAAAAAAAAATATCAATCAGATACATTTCAAGACACGTCGTCCAAAATTGGTCAAAGTTAATTTTACCTTGGAAGGATATAGACGAATGAATCCACAAGGTCCAGACTCGATGACAGGCGGAACGAATGAAATAAAATGAGGGGGCACGTGTTAGGGGGGGTTCTGCCATAACAAATGCTCACTTATCCAATTTCGCTTCAAACTAGAGGCAAATCGATTGAATGCGACTACGCGACTCCATTTTCGGACGACAAAATTCGTTTCATTAAAAACAACTCTCCCGCGTTGTTGTTTTTTTTTCCGACTCGAAGAGAGGGGGAAGACTTTCGATCGGATAAAAAAAATAAAGGCAACGACTTTAGGTAACGCATTTTCAAAGACATCTCTTATCATTTTTTTTGTTCGTCACACCATGGGACGCTATGTTTTCGTTCGAAAGCCTAACTTTCTTTTCCAAACGATTCAGAACGGTTTGTTGAAAACAGGACAAACATTATGGAAAAAATGATTTAGATTTTTTTTTATTCGTTCGGCTTACCGATTTTTTCCCCTTTGAGGCCAAAGAAAGAAACAGTGATTTAAATACGGGAGTGTCCTGTTCTACTAGTTCGATCGATTGGGTATGTGATTTTTTACCAATCGAGACGTCTTATCAGACCTTGGTAAAAAATAACGAGATTTTTTTTTCAATTCGTTCGGCTTACCGATTTTTCCCCTTTGAGGGCAGGCAAGCAAAAAAAATACTGATTTAAGTACGGGGGCACTCTGTTCTAGTTCGATCGATTGGATATGTGATTTATTATTTTCCGAAATACTAATCGAGATATCTTATCCGACCTTGGTAAAGAAAATAACAAGATTTTAGATTTTTTTGATTCATTTGGACGACCCATTTTTCCCTTTGAAGGAAGGAATGTGGAAACAGACATAAAATACGAGAATGTCTCGTTTCAAGTTCGATCGGGAATGTCATTTTTTTATTTTCCGAAATACTAATCGAGAACATCCGACCTCGGTAACATAGCGTTCATATCTAAACATTATTTTTCCAAAACAACATCTCTCAAGTGACACTATAGTCACTCTTTCATCGAAACTTCTCAAGGAATAAGACCGTGTCTAGTCATAACGCTCCTATGTCATTTGATTTTTTTTGCAATCGTCATGGAAATTTCTCGAGGAATAAAATCGAATCTCTAAACAATATTCGATTTTACGGAATCTGAACAGTATTTGGATCGAATATAATTTGTTCAAGCGGTACATTTCAAAGTTCAAACGAAATTATAAATCCAACGAAATTATAGATCCAACGAAATTACGAAATTATAGATCCAACGAAAGTACGAAATTATAGATCCAACGGAATCATAGAGCACAATGTTAAGAAAAGAGAGTAACGACATATCGGTCTCAGTATTCCCTTCCTTGGTGCAAATTATTTCTTTTTAAAAAATATAGCGAACGATTGGGAAGTTTTAAACTCGACCTCCCCTCGAAAGGTTTCGACGTGAATTTTAAAAAATGAGTATTTCAGAAAGGACTGTTAAAAAAAAAATATTCTGAAAAGAAATGGTCTAGACCCAGTGGCGTTTTTCGAAATTCGATGAAGGAACTTTGAAAATAGCATTTTATATATCTATCAAGAAAAGATTTTGTCTTTGATGCAAACCAATCAGTTCCTATTGGTGAAAACACCGTCGTAAGTAGACAGCAGACTGTTTATTCCTCACAGTCGAACGAGGATCGTCCGCTATCACATCTAGTGGTGAAGAATCTTGAATGCAAGTCTATCAGTTCCTAATGGACGAAAACACAGACGTAGGTATTGAGGAGACTCTTCTAACAGTCAAACGAGGAATGTCCAACATTGCGTCGAGTCTACCCTCGAGGAAAAAAAATTCTGAATGCAAGCTGATCATTTTCTATTGGATAAAAACACCGTCAGAGTTGAAAAGAATCCTGGATGCAATCCTGGAGTAGACTTTTCATTTCGACAGCTGATTCTGGATTGTCCATCATTGCGTCGAGTCTACCCTCGAGCCGAAAAGAATTGCTCAACGACAGTCTCCATTCTACTTGGCATCTTTTTTAATTTTTTTAAAATCGACACAGAAGATATACCTTGCGATACTACTATCACACTGTCCGACGACACGTGTAGAAAGTTTCGGCCTTATCCTCGCGATATGCGCGGTTGGATCCAAGACCGATTGAGCGAATACGTGGGGTTTTACAATTCGGTGGAATCGACGCTCACCCGGAATAATATTCTGACGCTATTATTATTAATTATTTGACGCTAACCCGGATGTAATATTCTGATAAATATGAGTGTTCACGGTCACTCCAGTTTCATTTATCCTATCTAATTAATAAAAAATAATCGTTTGTCCACGATGACGAAGAAAGAATATTGTTTTTTTTAAATCCTTATCATTTCAAATAGAAAATTCGGAATCCATTTGAATAAGAATGATTCGTCACTACATATCTTCTCGGGAAAATTCAGAATCCATTTGAAAAGAATGATCCGTCGCTACATGTCTTCTCGGGAGGACGAGAATTAATTCATGAATTCACGAAGAAAGTTTTCCATTGCTAAATCGATGTAGTAAGAAAGTTCTCCTTCTATATTCTTAAAGAAAAACAATCGAACGCTTATCGTTTACACGGACTAAGAAAGCCGAATCACCTATCTCTTCAGATACGACTTTCAGTTTTTAGCTTTCGAACAATAGAAGTTTTTAAAAAAATTATTTGAGCTATCGTATAAAAAATCATTTGAGATATCGGCCGAATGCGGCGATGGTCCGTAACGTTTCATAGCGATACCTATCGAGCATCTGAGGGAGATATCCAGTGTAAAAAAATATGACGACAGTGCTAGAAATACAACATATTTCAAACACGAAAATAAGCTCGTCTTGTTCCATATTGAAAGCTTTTTCCAGTTCGTATTATATCCACACATAATCGACGAAGAATTTTATAATCTTGGCAGGTTCTTTCGAACAGAAAGTTAAAACGACGACCAGTTCATGGGAAAGCTAACATAAACGTATTATATATACGATGTCAATAGGATGGATTTTCTGCTTTTATAGAAAATTACATACTAATATACACGATGTCAATAGGATGGATTTTCTGCTTTTATAGATATAGTGTGGAAAAAAAACATTTCAATATCGTGGATTTGCTCTCTCAATGACTTTTATAAAATTATACATGAAGAATTTTATAATCTTGGTGGGTTCTTTCATCACGAAAAGAAAGTCGAAACGAGGACCGGTCCATGGGAAATACAACATAAACTGTATTCAGATAAATGATTCTGCTTTTTCAGCCTTGATAGATACAGTGTGAAAAAAACAGTGTGAGTGGATGGATTGACTCTCTCAAGGACCTCTATAAACATATCCGCAAAGGATTTCTGAAGAATACTCAAGAAAATTATCGATAATTCAGATGAAATATCCAAAGCACGCGAGATGCATTCATTGTAATATGGATGATACATGAGGATGTCAAGTAATGTTTGAGAAGAACTTGGTTTCAGTCGTCAAATATATTCTTTCGAACAGAAAGTTGAAACGACGACCAGTTCATGGGAAAGATAACATAAACTGCATTCAAACATTTATGATGACAATAGAATGGATATTTTCAAAAGATGAGAATCTCCTACCGGAAGATCGTTTTTGGAACCAAACATCATCAGTGGTAGTAGGTTCTTTTTCATGCGTCGAAGGCAGGTGCATCGAAGATATATTTTGAATGGCGTGAGACGTAGCATGATAAAGTCAACCCGAGCGAGGATCGTTTGTTTTTGGAAAGAGCTTTCTCCATGGCGAGGGGTATTTTTTTTCCAATCGTATTCGGTAGACTTTCGAGGCAGGTTCGTCGAAAAAAATCATGGATATTTCTTTAAGTATAAATTACGAACCATAGCGAGCTGTCACTTTAGACGACTCCGGATTCACGAGATTCTGCGATCACATTCCCGCACAAGATTCAGATATCGGCAAAAAAAAGAGGCAGATTGGTAGCATTCACGAGTCCGTACGGATGAAAAGAAAGATCTCGCAAACAATGCTTGCTCACAAACGTGAATGAACGGGTAGATCATATTCTATAGATGGCTATTCCAGATTTTGTTTTCTGAAGAAATTGCAAGTAGCTTGCACTTTTATAAATCAAAGTATGTCTTTTTTCTAGTACGAGCCAAAAAATACACTTTGGTCTATTAGGGAGCCATCTTACTTCCTCACATTTTTTTCTCGCTCACTTGGATCAATGTCAGATGAACAACCGGTAGTGGAGACATTTCCATCTGCCGATAAGGGTTGCCGTTCTCATAAGGTTCGTTCGGCATGACGAGTCCAACACGGAGACATTTCCATTTACCGATAAGGGTCCACGTTCTCATGAGGTTCGTTCGGCATGACGAGTCCAACACGGAGACATTTCCATTTGCCGACATGAGGTTCGTTTGGCATGACGAGTCCATCACAGAGACATTTCCACCTGCCGATAAGGTCGCCGTTCTCATGAGGTTCGTTCGGTATGACGGGTCCATCACCCTCGGGCTAACTTCCGGTCAGTCGTACCTTTTCCCCAGAGAGCTTGTGCCGACAATGTCTCATGCAGGCAAGTAGGAGTCATGTAGGCACAGCGGGTTTCGGAGAGAACCTTCCTTCAATCAGTTTAAGCAATCTGGTGAAACGAGTCCCAGTCGAGACCGTATATATAAGTAGGGTCCAACATAGCAAGCTTATAATAATGATGATGATGATGATGATGATCACGTGATGTCATCGTTGGAATGGTACCATACTTTGTGCCCGACAAATTAAATTTTATTTTTATCACGTGACCTTGTTCATACAGAACCTTAGAAGACACACGGGAAAATATGTTTCTTTAAAAGTATGACGTAAATATTATTATATAATATTTATTAAAAAAAAAAATTTTTTTTTTTTTTAAATAAATATTATATAATAATATTTACGTCATAATAGTTACGTCATAAAAATCATATATTTTAATTTCTACATTTCATTTTTAGACCTTCGAAATGGATGGGGATTACAATGTCACGTGATACGGCCCGAGTAACGTATAGAATGGTTTGATCACGTGATCCCATTTCATGAGAGAATATTTTCCCGTGTGTCTTTTCACCGTATGTACCACATCCGTTCTTCATGGCCGATCGCAAAGACCCACAGCCGCGGAAACCTAGAGGTCGAGGATGGGTCCGAAGGATTCCTGGCGATGACGGAGGTTCCAGGCCACAACGGGCCGGACACGAACCAGCCCCAATGCCTCCTCCTGCGGCACCGCTCCACGATCCACGGCAGACTGTTCAACCCACAACCTTACCTCCACATCCTCCTTCCCAGACATCGGTAGACGACATTCAGCAGTCTATAGCCGACATGAACCTTCGTATCCTCGCATCTGGAAGAGGACGTAGTTATCCGTCACTCGTCAAACAGTCTACCAAATCAACAAGCAACAACGATAAACGAGGGACGTCCGGCGAAGTCATTCATCTCCTCGCCAATTATTTCGAGCTTCTTTCTCGACCCTCCTGGGCCGTATTTCAATATCACGTCGATTTTGCTCCTCTCGTAGAAAGCTCTAGGATGCGACACGTATTCATACGAGATCACAGAGAAACTCTGGGAGACTGCTTTCTCTTTGACGGAATGTCCGATTTAAAGACTTTGAAAAAGTTAGACAACGGACTAGAGATGTTTTCCGTTCGGAATACCGATAATGCGACCATCCGTTTGAAATTCAAATTTGTCACAGAATTAGCCCCCTCTCATCCCGAATTACAGAGACTTTTCAACACTCAGATGCGTCGAAATTTGCGCCACATGAAATACCAATTACTTGGACGTTACTATTTCGATCAATATGCCATTTCGGAGATACCGCAATATAATTTGCAGATTTGGCAAGGCGTCGTCACATCCATACGCACCCAAGAGGAAAAATTGATGATGTCCGTCGATACCGTGCACAAAGTGGTCCGCAAAGAGACCGCTTTGCAAATCATTTTGAATTCGGTACGATCTCAGGACCCCGCGTACAAAGCAAACGTCGCTCGAGAGTTGGTAGGATGTGTCGTCATGACCAACTACAACAACCGTACTTATTCGGTCCAGGATATCGATTGGTCTTTGAATCCCTCCAAGACATTTGATTCCAAGGAAGGTCTGATATCGTACGTTCAGTACTATCGAAAACAATACGATATAAAGATTCAAGATCTGAAACAGCCACTTTTGTTGTGCAAATCTAAAGAAAAAGAGATAAAGGGCGGTGCAAGCGTGTCGAAGAATGTCTACCTGGTTCCCGAACTGTGTTGCATGACCGGGCTGACCGAATCCATGCGGTCGAACTTTAACATGATGCGAGAAATGGCCAACATGACAAAGTTAAACCCCGCAGCCCGTGTTAGAAATCTGCAGGTTTTCATGAACAAACTTTCTTCGACGGCGGACGTGAAACGCGAAATGGAGTCCTGGCACCTCAAATTTGCGGATAAACTGGTCCAATTCCAGGCTAGAATTTTGCCTTCCGAAAAGATCATTCAAAATAAGCAATCCATGACCTATATTCAAAAGTCGGGAGATTTCTCTAAAGAAATGCGCGGTAAACCTATGCACAATGTCATGCATTTGCACAACTGGATTATCGTTTCCACCCGGTACGACGAGGGTAAAGCCCGTGATTTACTCACTAATCTATGTAAGGTTTGTTCACCTATGGGTATGCAAATTCGCAATCCAAAGATTATTTTAGTGAACGAAGATAGGATTCAAAACTATCTGGATGCCTGTAAATACAACGTGAACGAAAACACAGACATGGTTTGTTTCATCGTGCCCAACAATAAAAAAGAAAGGTACGATGCCATCAAGAAATTAACCTGTCTGGACATTGCTATTCCGAGTCAGGTCGTCGTGACACGGACTCTGAACAAACGAAACATGTTGATGTCGGTTGCCACCAAAATCGGCATTCAGTTGAATTGCAAATTAGGAGGAGAACCGTGGGCACTCGAAATTCCGTTTAAAGCCAAAATCATGGTCATAGGATACGACACGTATCACGATTCGGCCGGAAGAGGACGTTCTGCAGGCGCTTTCATCGCGAGTATGAATCAACTGTTGACTCGATGGTATTCCAAAGTGACCTTTCATTCAGCCGGAGCTTGGGAGGAACTCTCCAACTACGTGCGGGTTCATTTCGTGTGTGCATTAAAGAAATACAAAGAAAAAAATAACTGCTTTCCGGATTTGATATTGTACTATCGCGATGGAGTGGGTGATGGCCAGATACCCTATGTGATGGAATGGGAAGTGAAGCCGTGCAAAGAGGTCATCGCGACAGATTTATCGTGTCGAGCGAGATTTGCCTTCATCGTGGTGAATAAAAAGATTAACACGCGATTCTTTGCACCGACCGCAGACAGTTACACGAATCCCCCCCCCGGGTACCTTGGTGGACAATACCGTGACTCGTTTTGATCGATACGATTTCTATTTGGTTTCCCAATGCGTGCGACAAGGGACCGTCGCTCCTACTCAGTACCACGTGATCGAAGATTTCTCTGGTTTGAAGCCAGATTATATGCAAAGAATATCGTACAAACTCACTCATCTGTATTATAATTGGCCCGGTACGATTCGAGTGCCAGCACCGTGTCAGTACGCTCATAAATTGGCATTTTTGGCCGGCCAGTCCTTGCATCAAGAGCCTCGCGAAGAGCTGACGGAAAGACTTTTTTATTTGTGAGCATGATATCGAGGGATGAGTGTGTTTTTTCTTATGTCTATTCTTCTAAAATGATTCTTTTAAAATAAAATGATAATTTTTGTACTCGTGTTTTACCGTTTTTTATTCAAAAAACTTCATCATAACACCATTTTTTGTCTTTGAAGCAACTCATGAGAAAAAAATATTTGTATTTATGGTACTAAAAAAATCCTTTTTATTTAGATTAATATAAAAAATCCTTTTTATTTAGATTAATATATTATTTTGTGTCACATGTATTCATTTTCATCAGATACTTTTTCAAATCTTTCTGAGATTTTGATTTTAAGAATTATGAGAACCAGAAAGATTTGATTCAAGAATTAGGAGAATCAACAGTTGGTTAAAAAATCAGGAATCAACAAGAGTCGGTTAAAAAATCATGAAACGACACAGTTTTTTTTAGATAACAGTTATTTTTATTGAAAGCAAAGTTTGTTGCAGCATCATTCTTTTGAAATGTCATTTTTCTCATTTTTAATAACTTACGATTCTACAGTATTTCTTTTACAGGGGAACAGACCCCTTTTAAGTTTAATTGGGCTTCCAATCACTACTACTAAAAAAAAAAAATTTATGCACAATAGGAAATATACAATAGACTACAAGGAAGTAATTATTGTCCACATCATTGGAATTTGATTCACAGTATTTCTCTTTTACAGGAGGGACCTCTTTTAGCTAAGACTTTTCCAATCTTTATACGAAAAAAAAAGCATGCAACATATAAAGAGAATCATTATTCACATTAAAATTTCTAAACTCTACCACAATCATTCGATTACCTCCTTTGTGTTTCGATCATTTCGTCAAGACGGGATGTATATGTCAGTATCGTTTATTTCATTTTTACATTCTCCGAGCCTAAAACTATATTCGAACGCGAGAATTCGGTCCGATTTTCAGTCCAAAAAAAGGCACAGGCAATGTCTTTCGTTTGATTTTCGCTTTCCATTCAAAGATCGATGAGTTCTGATATCGAGAAAAAAGCATAAAACTATTATAACGTTCTCCATCGGAAAAAAATTAACAACTATCTAGAACTTTTGACTTTAAAAAAAAATCTTTGAGATGTTTTCCTACCATAGGAAAAACAAAGCAGATATCGAACAACCTGGGAACAGTAGTAAATCGGAAAGGATTGGAACTTACACAATAAAAAGCGTGACGTCAAAAATGTAGTTTCTATTTTAAAAACGAATACATAAAATGAATACTGGAAAATATACCACCGTATATTAATATATGTCTCACTGTTTTCAAAAGTTTAAAACTTTGAATCGTATATACTAGCCATAAAATATATATTTATGCAGCCAGTTATAAATATTTCTTCTAAAAATAATCCATGTATTTATCTTCTAAAATCGAATAAAAGAGACAAAGGAATGATATGATCATATTTATCTTCTAAAATGAAAAAGAATGGATGAAAAAATATTCCAGGAACGATGCTGATAATGACATCTTCTAAAATCAAAGAATATTTACCCCACAATACCTATTTAAAAAAATATATTTAAATACTTATGGTGACTCAAAATATGAAGTTATCAAAAAACATCTCGTGACAGAAATGAACAAAAAATAGCTATACATTTGACAACGATAAAACCTTCTGTCTCAAGTAAATACAAAAAAAAAAAACAGATGTTGATGCTGGTCAGTCAATAATAGGCAAACTCCACCTCGAGCCAGTATAGAACGAAAAAAAAAACGTAGATTTAAGAAATGCAAATTTTTGGAATCCTCGTCCAAAGTGGATGCGTTCACTGGACGTTCTCATGGCGATATCATTCCGCAGGCCTTAGAGAAGATGATAGTTAGGATGACGAAAGGGTCAAGGCAATAGAAGAATCCAGGTGGAGTCAGTGTTGATGAGGCCAAATCGACTACAAAGATCTGCCTGGATCATTCACTGGAAAACTAGCAAAAGTAAGTGTTCAGAACATTTTGCTCACGGAAAACTCCTATTTATACTGGTATATATTCTTTCCTTACATCATATGTTTTGAAGATGCATTGCTTTGTACTCAAGAAGCGGAAGTTGGTGCGTTTATCAACGAGATCTTCACTTTAAAAAATTTAGAAAAAGCACATTGTTTAGCTTCAATTCATACAATAATTTCTCCTTATCGAAATCAACTGAAAAATGAATGTTCAGAATTGGTTCCTTAACGTCGGAAACATTCGGACGGCAGAAAGTGAGCAAAATCCATTTTGTTTTTCTCGTTGGAATCATAACCAGGATGAATATTTATTCGGTAAAAGAACATGAACCATCATCGTTTTCTAGAGAGCAAGGACAAATTTGTCGGAATTCAGAAGTGAGATCTAGACCCATTGTAGTGCAAAGTCATCGTCTTAAGATAATCATCATGGATAGAAACTGGTTCGAATGTCTGTGATAAATGTTTAATCAGTACCAGCACAAACTTGCGATAACCCGGATCGTCCCATAGGAACTTTTAACCAAGAAACATCGCAATCCACTCACTTCTCATCAAGTACCTTTTATACTTCCAAATAACCTGGATCCGTCCATAGGAACTTTTAACTAGAAACGCCTGATCCCACTCCTCCTATAAGACATTCGCTAGCATCAGGTCATCCCTATTCTATGACAACCCATTATTATTTATATATAAAAAAATTTTCCCTAATTAAATTATATAATCACGTGATTATATAATCACGTGATTTCTTTTGGGGTGAAAGAATTTCTAATATATAATGGATGTGTCAAGGGTCTCCATTACATGTGCCTGCAAGGCTGGAGTAATGGTGGTAAGTATTGTCTATCTATTTTATCTAGTTTCTATCTTTCCAAATACCGGACTGACAATTCCTGTTTAAATATGTGTTATGTAACGTGTCGAGCATAAAAATAAGATAATTTCCCTTCTGTAGATGAACCACGGGTGAAACTGTTTTAAAACAAGAAATATGTCAACGCTTCCTTTCGGTTATTTTCAAAATCTAGAGGAACAATTTACTACGGACGACCAAGACGAAGTGGTTATTGAAAAACTTGGCTCGGAAGAAAAAAAGGTTTCCGAAATACTTCTTTTGATCACTGGGATTCCAGCCATCACCGTTTCCGCTATACTCACCCATTTCAGAGTCAATTCTCTTTATATTCTTTTTGTATTGATTCTTTTATTCACATCCGTTTACGCTACAGTGTACTTTAAATACGAATTTGTCTTGAGAGCGGTTCAAGAAATTAAAAAATATGTTGGAATGTGAATTTCGTCTCGTTGTTACAGATCCCGATGCTTTCCAATCTTTAGATATATTTGACGGGATTAAACACGTGTATAAAGTCGTGTATGCAAAACCTCACTTTCGGTTTAAAGCGGGTCGATGGGAAGTGAAGAGAATCATTGAACAAATGATCCTTTATCATAACGGTTTATGGGTTAGGTGGGTGAAATCCAACGAAATCCCATTCCGCTCCTGGACCCTAAAAACGCATTCGAGATTTGTTGACGCAACGGGTTTTTTTCAAAATCCATTTCTCATTGAATATCGCAAGGAAATCAATATAGATACTCAAGCTAAAATTTTTGCTTTCCGCAAAAAAAAGGAGTGCGGATTAGTGTTTGAATACGAATCGAAAAACGGAATTCTCGACGTTACCCCGTTAAATAAATATACTTCGATTTTTGAGACGTTATTTCGAAACAAGTCGGTACCAAAGTATATTCTTCAACCCTGCATTCGAAAACCCGTTAGACCCATCAGTGCTATCAAAGAGAATTGTTTGGTAGCAAGAAAATACGATGGTATATTTGGTTTCGTGTACAGTTATTCGGATCACATTTACGAATTATGGGAAGATAATGTTCAGAGAGTCAGAAGAGGTGATTCCTTAGGAGACGGACTTGTTTTTTCTGCCGAAAGGATTCATGACGTCACGATACTTTTAGATGTGTATCAGGTGAGAGGTTTACCTACGACGTGCAGACAAAGCATCCTCTTGGATTTTTTACCCCAATTACAATTACCTTCTGGATATCGAGTTCAAAAATATTGCAAAGACGTTAGCGAATTACCGCACACACCATTCAAAACGGACGGTTTAATTTTTCACGACACGCTAACGGACAGAATTTACAAGCTGAAGCAAACACATACATACGATTTGGTATACTGGGATGGTTATTTTTTATTTCCTCACAATAGTAGGGCCCCTTGCGTAGGTCCAAAATTGAAAAATGGTCAAGTTTATGAAGTGTCTCATAGGGGATGTGTCCTAAAAGAAAGGCCAGATCGGTTTGTAGGTAATTCAAAAAGACAGATGAAACATCTTTCAGAGTGTGGAAATTCTTGGGAAGGATTAGAAATTGAAAAAATTGTTTCCGAGCCCCAAAAACGCAAGAAAAAAAAATAGTCCACGATTAAGTTAAACCATCCATAGGAGTACTCGGCTAGTTTTCTAAAAGAGGTTCTTAGTAGTTTGACTTTTGGTTTTGTTGACAAATATCACAATATGATGCCCTTCATGAACCCTGAAGTTTTCGACCCCAAAACTCTTCTTAATTAAAAAAAATTGAATAAGATGCATCACTCAAACGCTCACACGGACAGGTACAAGTGAATTGGTAAAGTTTCGCAGAGGAAGAGAGTTAAATACGAGCGAACAAAGTCGAAGAATTGTGACTTTGTGGAAGCTTTTTTTATTTGGCATAACATACAAAAAATGGATGAGTGCAAATTGAAAGTAAATCTTCATTTAAATTTTTCTCAATGACATTAATTCGCAATTTTTTTTTATCGTCTGCCTTGAAAACCTGTTTTATTTAGCTTTTCTAAATCTGTTTTTATTTTGCTTCTACGATAAATAGAAATGAAGATATAGATATTTATATAAAACACGATATACGAAACCGGAAGTTGGGTATTTCTCATCGTTTTATCAATTACATGATATTTTGAATCGTAAATTAATTATTTTTTTTCTTTTTATAATATAATCCATCTGCAAGCCACCTTAGTTTCAATAAGTTTTCGAGTTGTTTATGTGCAAAGAAGATTGGCAACATCTGTTTCTCGAATATTGTTTATGTTACGATAACATCTGCTCGTTCGAATTTTATGCTTGTTTCTTTATGTTGCGAGACTTCAGTTCCACGGAAATCGGCATTTTTCTTGTTCTGTTGTAGTGCCATTCGAATCATAGACTTGGAAATATTAGTAAGTGTTTTTTTACATTTGGCTTGTGTTAACAAAATAATTGCTATTTCAAAAAGACAGTCTTCGACAGTTACAAAAGTTGCTAGAAAAAAATAAAAAGCCTCCAAAAAGAAAAACTGACAAAATTGTTAACAAGGTGTATCCTACAAATGTGGTGAATTTTAAAGGAGGGTAAGTTAATATCTTTTTTTCATAACAAATAAATAAAAAATCTCAAAAGATTACGGTTTTTTTCCTTCAAATTTTGTATACATGTTATCTTAACTGTTCTAAAGGCAATGAATTAGGATGATAGTTCTAAATTGAGTAGTTTATGAAGAGCTGTTGGCTAGACTTAAGTTTAATGTGCGTTCGCCAAAGTTGAATTTTTTCTGGCGATTTCTCGCCAAATGTGGTGCACGTTAGTTATTTTATTGCAACCCATTAATGAAAATATGGCGGACTTTTGGCGAGTATTTCATAGTTGGCGTGATTTTTGCAAACTTAGCGGGAAACCGCACATCAAACTTAAGTCTTACCGAGCTGTTTAATGTTGTTAAATTTTGAATAATACTGCCATAATTTTCCTGTAAAATAACGGATTCCGTGTATTCAATGAGCTAGGAAAGCTAAATGGTTCTGTTAAAACAATACATTTAACATAGGATATAGTGCGACCATGAACGCAGTAGGTTCGAAAAAAGATGAATCGATTTTAACTTAACTGTGACGAACGCACGTTTGTTTAGCGAGAGTGACATTGAATCGGCAGTTGCATACTGAATGAAGTTTATTTTAATGTAGACGTTTCGATCTATATCTCCGTTAGACGGATAAATCAGTTGTGAAAATCCCTATTATATAAATCTAGGAAATAATGAACTTATGCTATTAAACAGTGTAGAATAATTGCATTTTTAAGTATGAATTGTGTTATAAATGAACACTTGACAATTAATTTTTTTAGATTTTACTTCATTGCTTTCAACATTGTTCCAAGTCTGCTGTGTAAAAAAAATAAATTATCAATATTTATGGTAATTTAAATAGTCTCAAAGTTTCGAGAAGCGAGTTTTAGATATTTCACCCTTTTCATCCATATTTTACATAAATTTTAATTTTTCTGTTTAAATTATCTGTGTAAACTCACTCTAATTCTGTTTCTCACTTTTTATTTGTTTCTTAAAGAAAATTCGAGCAACCTTTTAGTTAAATAGATATATATGTTCATATCAACCATTTGAAATTAAAACCCATAATGATTATTTACTTTTAGCCTTCTCAAAAATTTCCAAAAACATTGATTTTTTCACAACAAAATTTTAAACAGTCCCACTTTTCATTTCAATATTGAACAGAAAAGCTTCCTCGATTGTATACATGTTTATTCCAATAATAATCGAGTTGTGAATGTGTGAAATCATGTGGGTTTTAAATCTTGGAAAATTCAGTCTCGACAACCCTTCTCACAATCTTCTGGTTAAAATAGGATATTTTAAAGAATACGGTGACTTGAAATACGTTCATATGAACCATTTAAAATTAAACCCATAATGATTATTTACTTTTAGCCTTTTATAATTGATAAGAGATCTTTTTTTCCAAAAATTTCCAAAATTATTGATTTTTTTCACAACACATTTTTGTAAAGGGCTATGGAATTACATAAACCAGGTAAGATAAATTTTTTTAACATTTGTATTTATGTTTTGATTAGCTGTTATATCTGCTCATATAATGAGCAGGTAGCTTTATTTTATAATCATTTCACATAATGTACAGTTTAAGATTTATTAAAAATAATGATTGTTTGATGGCTTACAAATGTTCTGTGTCTTAATCTATGTAACAAATCATTTTACTAACTGCAGCTCAGTGGCTATTATCTGTATTTCCTGGATAGATTGGGGTTTTTAGTAACTATGGTTTTGTCTATTATAGATAACGGTGCACTTTTAGATAAAAATGAGAGCTTTAATTAAAGTGAAACATACTTAAGCATAATAAATACATGCATATCTGGTGTGCCAATGTCTTTCCATGAGCCACCTTTACCTCTTGTGGTCTTTTTTTAGAATAATTGGTTATTTATGCTTTAGCCCTACCATAGATAACTTAAAAAAGCTTTCGTAAATCACAAAGTGACCCTTCGTCTCTGTTTTTAGATATTTTATGCTGCATCCAAGAACATAGCTCCCTGATTTTTTTTCGAGCTTAGGGGTTCATCGGGTAGAGGGAAGTGTAAAATTTGAATAACTCTGTACTAGTTTTTGATTATATTTTCAAAGAATTGATACAAATCATCAACTTTTTTTTAGGTTGCTTATTGCATTAATATTATTCATAAATATTAAATGTAGTGAATGGATGCTCTTATCCCAATCAATTATTTTTCTACAAACTGTGTGTTCTCATTAATAGCTAGCCCAGAATTATTTTTGGGAAAGATACCTGGTTTTGGCTAACCAAATAAGCCAAAACAGAATAACTCTCTATGTACAATTTGTACTCTGCTTTTAAACAGAGATGAAAGTAACTTCTATTTTACAAAAGGTTTAATGTTTTATTATTGGGAAAATTTGTTTAGCAAAGCTTACTAAGTTTTTTTTAGAAATGTAAACTATTAGGAAGTCTGGAAAATAAATAATGAAATTTTATACTTTGCAATATGGAAATGTAACCTAGTTTTGGCTTATTTGGTTAGCCAAAACAGAAATGTCTATGTACAATGCTACTCTGCTTTTAAACTGAGATGAAAGTAATTTCTATTTTCACACTATTAGGGAGTCTCAGTTGATTTTTATGCTCTGCAATATGGAAATATAATGTAACACTGATACCTTATTTAATTTCTAATTCTTTTCTTCAATTAATATTGTATTTTTTTACATTATTCTTTCTGTCTTATCTATAATTTCATGTATGTTGTATATAATAGAGTCGATTTTAACAGTTCTATATATTTTGTACATATTGAAGCTTCTTTCTTAATAATGTGGTGTGGTGTAGCATATTCTTCTTTGGACCTTAAGCTAAAATTCTGTAAACTGATCCTTTTTATTTGACTAGGATGGTCGTCAAAAATTTAATAATGCTTAATTGTTTAATCAATGTGTAAAGCTTAGCCGAGTTGTTGACTCTGCCATTACAGGTCTCTAACCTCTCTTTCAACATTTTGATATTTTGAAAATGTAAGTGAACCTGTGGGTCCATTTTTATAGATGCATGGGAAGATTTTTTACTTTACAATTTTAAAATTCTGTAAACTGATCCTTTTTATTTGACTAGGATGGTCGTCAAAAATTTAATAATGCTTAATTGTTTAATCAATGTGTAAAGCTTAGCCGAGTTGTTGACTCTGCCATTACAGGTCTCTAACCTCACTTTCAACATTTTGATATTTTGAAAATGTAAGTGAACCTGTGGGTCCATTTTTATAGATGCATTGGAAGAGTTGTTTTAGCTACAATTTTTCGAATCATATATATTTTTTTCCTCGCTTTCAACATTTTGATTCTCTATTATTTTGTGGTAGTTTAAATACAGCAATATTTATTCATAAACAGTATTTTTAGCATGTATACTAAAAATTCGAGTACTTGTAACTCTGGTTTTGTCAATTTAAACCCATTTAAAAAATGACAATAGATTGCATTTGCATTGTGAATTCTCATTTATATGTTGTTGTTTTTTTAAATTTCGTTCATAAAAATTGTCTCAGGAATCTCTCTTGTAATTCATTTTCAAAGCATATATTTACATCTGAATGAAATTGATTCTAATAAATCAGCTGTTAAAAGCCCATGTAGTCTGTATGAACTTCTGGTTTTGTGGAAATAACGTTGAGGTGCAATTTTCCGCCTGTCGCATTTGCAATATACATGTAACATTATATTTTGATTTCATGTTAAGGTAAGTGCTCCAGTAGTGGGCCACTTGAATTTTAAGTTGAAAAACAAGAGATTCCAACATTCCAATGAAATAAGAGATCTGCCTCTGGTAGGCTGAAACCCTTATCAACTAAATACCAAAGGCACAGCCTTTATTTCCTATTTAGTTAGGAGCTAGAAAGTTTGTTGCTGAAGTTGATCTCCGAGAGAAGCATTTTTAGCTTATTCTTAGTGATTTCCTTAAGTGGTAACTCTTTATTCAACTATTTTTTAGCATACATTCTATTTGTTTTGAAAATGAATTCTTATTGATATTATTTGATTATATAATGAATGTATTATAAACTATCTTTAAATTAAATAATATTGATAATTTATGGATAGTGAAGGGTGGCCCCCCACTAATGGAACATTCTGACCAATTACTTAAATAATAAATATTTTATAGTACTGTTGAGGAAAAGACTGATATTCAAGAATTAGTTGGGCTCTGTAACGAGGCAGACAATAATAACTATAGCATTGCTGGACCATCGAAAAATATTCCATCACCATTTAAAAGGGCTCTCTTCTGGCAGCAGAGAGAAGATAAAAGAAAAAAAAGTTAACGTAAAATATCAAGATTTAATATCCATAATGCCCCAAACAGGACTTAAAATGGAAGATCGATATTTAGCATATACCTTTAATAAAAAATTGGCTGTTAGAGAAAAAATGTAAATCTCATG
>BGPR01018004.1:0-31508 GCA_013235015.1 Araneus ventricosus | reverse complement strand
ACAGAATATCATTCTGCAATCACCGAGTTGACCGAGTCTTCTACAAACACAGCTTCAAAAATTACTGAAGATTACCATAAACGTACGTCGCCAGATGCTCCAAATGTGACACTCTCCACCTCCGAAGCAAGTGCGAATTCATCTTTCGTGTGTCCGTCGCGATTTGGCTTGATTCCGGATCCCGACAGCTGCTTTCGCTTCTACCACTGTTCCCACTGGGTGGCGCACCGCAAGTTGTGTCCTCCTGGCCTCCATTTCAGCCCGAAACTGCAAGTGTGTGACTGGCCTTATCGAGCCGGGTGTGGTAAGTGGGCCTATACCTAAATTCAGTCATATAGGATTATAATAATTTTTTTAGATCAAATCCGGACACAAGGGAGGAGTATAGTATAAAATTCCTTAAGTTTTCGTACGACCCTCTTTCATAACACTAACACAGAGTTTCAGGAAGGGGTCGTCCACAAATGATGCCACGCTTGGAGGGGGGGAGGGGTTCGTGAAATTGTGACAGTTTGTGACAAGGGGGAGGGAGGGGGTAACAAGAAGTGTGACATCACACATTTTGGTTAAAATAAAAATATTTAATATCAGCAGATTAAATTTTGAAGTTATTTTGAAATTACCAGAATTTGGGGGTATTTTTTTAATCGGGGCTAAAGCAACTTTCATGTGATTTTTTTCTCACTTATATTCCTTTCTTTTTGAAAAATGCATTCATGGTAGGTTCTGAGAATATGGTAGCAGCAGAAATTTTTCACCATTAGAAGAAAACCTCCCCCTGTCACACCCTTGAAATGTCCAACAAAAGACACGCCGCACCACCTGGGTGAGTGGTAGAACTGGTAGAGGCACAAACAGGTTGATCTTATTGAGGCGGGTTTTTTTAAAATTCAATCTGTTTAAGAGTATTTTGTGTTCATAAAGTAAAGATAAGATTTAAAGCAATATATTTCAAATTCCAAAATACTACTGTTTACAATTGCTCTTTTATATTAATATTTTATTACTATTGTATATTAATTAGGTTTTTGTTGTAAACCTTAATCTTATTTCATACAAAATAAGTACACATATAATCATTTATTATGTTCACAAATGTCATTAAAACACATAGTTAAAGTTTAAAAATAAAATTGGAAATATGATCTATTACGTAGCGCTTTGTTTCTGAACTGCAAGTATATGTTTATGTAATATAGCGTGACATGTGACAAGGGTGCGGGAGGGGGTATGGTAAAGTGTGACACTTTGTGACATATGGGGGGAGAGGGATCAAAAATATTGAAAAAAGTATGACATCATTTATGGACAGCCCCGAAGTAAGTCAGAATGTAAAGAATACACAATATTTATTAATGTTTGGTAACTCAAAATCATAGTGATGAAAAACAGAATTAAAGCAAAACTGCCGAAAGTTTTAATTTTCAGTTTTAGATGGAGCCTCGTCCACTCTCTCATCAACAGTGGATGTAAACAGCGTTACCGATGGATTTTTCTTTCATTGGCAGAATGACGTCAGCTTCCTCGAATACCTCAGATTTTCTCAATTACAAGCAAGGTGTCTATTCTGGTACCCCCGGTTGGGTTGGGAGTTGGGTTGGGTTCCGTTGTTAACGTGAGGAATCCAACCCAACCGGGGGTACCAGAATAGACCCCCAAATGTATCTCTCGTTGCATTTCCTGGCGTAAATCCGGACATTTTGGACATCCGGACACTAGGCTGGACGTGAGCTTGAAATCCGGACGTGTGCTATATTTGCATTATTCATGCTCTAATGCGGAGCTATATCAAAAATTCGAAAATCGCCAACAAAACAAAGTATTTCTTAGGGAGAATGAATGGCAAAAACATGATTTTCGTTTCTCTTTCAAGTTAGAAATGAACAACAAATGCATTTCAGTAATGCGTTAGAAACTACTTAATTTACATTTTTTTTTTTTCATAGCAGAACTAAAAAAGGTAAATTTTTTTAAAGAATTTTATTCAAGAAAATAGCCATTTTATTAAAAAAAATATTTGTGAAGCTTATTTATGTTCAAGCACAAAATAATCGTATTTAAAAATTAGATGGTGATAAGCAGAATCACACCTTAGACTTCTTATGAAAATGCATCCCGTACGTACATAATTTTTTAAATGATTAAAGAATTTTTTTGACAAATGCTAGTTTTGAAGCTACACGAGAATCCCCAAGAGACCGCGCCCTTTATTTTTTGAATGGATTTTTTTTACTCATCTTACAGTTTTTCCATTGCTTTTAGTTTTTATTATTGTTCATTTATTTCATGTATAATTGTATAATTTTATGTTTTTTCAAAGTTTTATTTATCAACATGCTCCGTGTCACCAAAACATTTTTATATTGTAACACATAATAGCAATCCTTCCAAATGGAATAGCTCCTGTTAATATTTGTTAACCTGTTGCGTTTTATAATTAGGCAGCAGTGTAGGGAATTCGGCAAGGTCTAAGAGAGGTCACCCCCTCGGGTATTGTGATTTTTCTTCCACCTCATGTCCGCGACACTGCTGAAATAATGTTAAGGTTACAGTTGCAGGGGCACGGAGTGGTGTTATGCTATGCAGTCTTGAACATTCGTCAGATGACGAGGACGACACCTGAGTAGCCACTCGATCGCCAGCTTACAGCGGCAGAAGGATATTTGACACTCGACGATAAATTGAACGTAACACAGATTTTGGGTTCAGCCGGGTCTCGAACCCTTGGTCAAAGTCTCTGCAATCAGCACAAGAAAATGATGGAAGGGGATAATTTCGTTGGCGACTGGTTCAAACAACGAAACTCCTTTATTTTTTTCATTTAATTTATTTATTCATTTATTTAAAGAAAAGCACACTACAGTAAATTTTAATGTTTTTTGTCATTTTTTCGAAACTTTAAACCCTTTACGCGAACTGAAGATTCAATTTCTAATTTTTTTCAATATTTTTCCGTTTATTTATTTTAAAGAAAAGGACACTACAGAGAAAACTCCAATTACAGAGTGCTGACAAACACACAAAGAACAAAAGTCACAATCAGTAAATAAAAAAATATGCCTTATAGAAAGCAAAAGGTAGAACACAGAGAATACGTAAAATCATAAAACTTATGCAAACTTATATATAATTAAAAACGAAAACACATAATCACAAAACTTTAAGACACACGATGACACCAAAAGCCGTATTTTTTTTAAAATTTAAAGTTCATTTCCAAAAAGCAAGGGTCAAAAAGTCAAAACACGCAAACACCGAGTCTAATAAAAAAACACACCAGGAGTTTAAAAGTTTAAAAACGTAAATACACACTTGAGATTTTTTTTAAAAAAATGCATCACTTAAGATAAAAATAAATCAAAACACGGCGCCAAAAAACTGGTCGAATACATAAGAACTCGGAAAATCAAATAGCGTAAAAATCTGAAATGTCGTATAAAGGCAAAATAAAACATATCATGTATTTAAAAGATGCAAACATTTCGACTTAAAAGCACCAAGAGACATATTGAAAATGCCAAGTTCATCAGAGAACGTGCTAAAAATTTTATAAAACCTATATAACGAGAACCTGTTAATATAACTAAATTTTGAATCTAAATTTGGAAAGGAACTCTGGTTTCTTAAAAATCTGGCGGGCACATCGAAATCTATTGAACTCATTATATCATTACAATCAATTGAACCATTAATAACTTTGCAAAAGAAAAGAACGCAAGAAACATCTCGTCTGGAGGATAAACTAAGCATATTAAAAATATTACGTAGGAGTGAAGAAGATATATCATGCAAGTAAAATCCATCTTTTTTGTAAAGTAAATGCGAGCATTTACTTCTAAAATAATACCGAGACTATTTTAAGGCACTAAGATAAAGTTATATATCGGTTTTGAATCATGTGAATTTATTTGCATTAATTTTCGAGTCTTTCAGTACGGCATGAACTTTGGGCAGACGGACAAAAATTACTGTTGCACAAAATCTTACCGTGGGTGTACGGTGTAAACAGTCCAACACGCAGGATAATGGAGAATGAAGGTTTATTTACAAATATGCAGGAAAACACGTAGCACAGGTACAGGAAACAATAGTCCTTGCACAGATTACCAATGTAAATAGACAACAATTCACAGGTAATGACAGTTCAGCACTTTGATATCTAACAACACAAACAGTCAGCAAATAACTAGTAACGACAATAACAGCTCAGCTCACCAGCTGATTAGCTCACACAGCGGATAGAACTCCGAAGACGTTCACGCTTCAAAGCGAAGTAACCAGTCGATCAAAAGACGCTACCGTGATCCAAACGCGGTCTTATATACTCTCCCCGATAGGCCGTGACGTCACATAGAATTTTCAGGAAAAACCTAGATCTCTGCCCCTAATAGAAATATCGAGAAAAGGGTTGCATTTTCGGGAATCATCTATTTGTCGCCAAGGTCGCAAAATTTCTCGCCAAGTCGCCAAAATGGTCGCCAAGTTTGTCGCCAAGGTCATGCGTGCCATAAGAGTCGCTGAGGTCACTCCATGCTTCACCTTGTAAAACTCTCTTCCCAACCATAAGACTTGCATTGCTGGGAAGCGACTTTCCATGACTGTAACATTACGAACGAATTTTAGATAACAAGAAAATAAAGTGTATTTCAGGCGTTCAATTATAATAAAATTAATCAAAATTCTAAAAGTAACCCTTTTCTTTATTTGTTGGAAACTAAACTTTCAAACGCTGAAAGCATTAGCTTGAACTATACAGAAAAACTCTCCGAAGCATGTTATAAAAGTGCTAACACATTTCAATTTTTTATTTATTGCTTTTTCACTTGCTAATATTTGTTCTAATTTCAAGCGTTGGAACATCAAATGATGCCCCAATTCTTCTGAAATAAATTGTTCATTCATTTAAAACTCAGGCAAACACCTTTTATCAGTATAAATTCCTCTGAAGTAAGTTAAGTTAAGAAGGCTCATAAATTTAAACTACGATTTGGGAGGAGCTTTTCCGGAACATCTATATTGTTTCACTTGAACTTGTGACGTCTGATAATTTTAAAGTTCCTTCCTTTTTATTCCTTCGATAGTTAAAAGGCGAAGTTCGAACTGTTGAAATATTTTTTTCCCAATGCAAGTTTTGATTGAGCCCATAGAGAAATTATTTTTTAGCCTGTTTGATGCATGGGAGTTATATCATTTTCTAGCTTACAACGAGATATTGTTGTAGCAATCACAGAAAGAAGAATTCCTCTTCAGAAAGCATTTAGTAGGCTGTTCAGTTATTTACAACACATACAAAATATTTGAAATGGTGAAACTTATTATTTACATAAATTTTTAGTGAAAATCAGATACAAAAATTCATTGCTTTTCCTGGACCATTTCATATTTTCTTGACTCGCCCGGAAAAAGTCAGTATCTTTTATTATTAATCCTCTCCAACATCTTTTGACGCCATTTCTGCGTGAGCACTGGGTTGGGTCGAAAAAGTCTAATAGGGCTCAAAAGTTGTATATTAACATGCTGATTTCGCTGTGCCCGCCAGATTTTTAAGAAACCAGAGTTCCTTTCCAAATTTAGATTCAAAATTTAGTTATATTAATAGGTTCTCGTTATATAGGTTTTATAAAATTTTTAGCACGTTCTCTGATGAACTTGGCATTTTCAATATGTCTCTTGGTGCTTTTAAGTCGAAATGTTTGCATCTTTTAAATACACGATATGTTTTATTTTGCCTTTCTACAACATTTTAGATTTTTACGCTATTTGATTTTCCGTGTTTTTATGTATTCTACCAGTTTTTTGGCGCCGTGTTTGATTTATTTTTTATCTTAAGTGTTGCATTTTTTTTAAATCTCAAGTGTGTATTTAAGTTTTTAAACTTTTCAACTCCCGGTGTGTTTTTTTTATTAGACTCGGTGTTTGCGTGTTTTGACTTTTTGACCCTTGCTTTTTGGAAATGAACTTTAAATTTAAAAAAAAAATACGGCTTTTGGTGTCATAGTGTGTCTTAAAGTTATGTGATTATGTGTTTTCGTTTTTAATTATATATAAGTTTGCATAAGTTTTATGATTTTATGTATTCTCTGTGGTCTACTTTTTGCTTTCTAAGGCATATTTTTTTTATTTACTCATTGTGACTTTTGTTCTTTGTGTGTTTGTCAGCACTCTGTAAATGGAGTTTTCTCTGTAGTGTCCTTTTCTTTAAAATAAATAAACGGAAAAATATTGAAAAAAAATTAGAAATTGAATCTTCAGTTCGCGTAAAGGGTTTAAAGTTTCGAAAAAATGACAAAAAACATTAAAATTTACTCTAAAAATATACAAGCTACGGTTCTCGTTTTCTAATAGCGTCTAAGTACTTCACTTTAGTTGCCAGATGACAGAAAAATCGTATTTGAAAACCTTGCGCAAATCTTGAGTTCTCGCAAAAGTTTCAAGTTTTATAATTTAGGTGATAAATTGAGGTTTTTACCGTTTTAGAAATAGATACAGTATTTTACTAAATATAATAAACTAAAATAACTCTTGCGTGTTATTTATGTCTGCAGCCCTTAATCGCAATCAACCCTGCACATCGCATTTATTCCGATAATGATGCGACGCACTGCGCAGAGCTCACGTCAAACAAACCTTTCGCTGAGCGTCTTCTCCACTCTATCCGCGCTTCACCGAATGATCATCGAACAAGCAGAAATGCCTTTATCACCAGTGTAGATAAAAAAGAAATATAGAAACTTAGGAAAGGCGAAAAAAGGACTATAATTATTGCGAGGAATTGTTGCAATTGACAATAACACTTAAGACATGGAAATTACTTGAAACTCTCTGCACGAACGAAGAAGCCAAATTGATTTGACTTCAGCTTTTTCTTCATCTCAAATGACGTCTAAATTAACGTCTACTGCTTTGGTTAGAATAGATTTAATGTTTCTGATAGAGCTAAAGCAACTATATCTTCAAGCGTTAGTTAGTTCTCTAACGTTTTGATAGCCAAAGGCTCTGGGGAGGAAGGTCCAGAGCCAAGAAATACTCTCTCTTTCTAGCACATGCGTGAGAGAGTTTTTATTGAATATTGATCTTGATTAAATACGATAAAATTATTAATATATATAATGACAGTTCAGGTACAGATTTACAGTTCTATACAGTGCTCACATAACCAAAACAGGCCCACTTCTACGAGTGGCCTAAAAGAATGAATTTGGTCTTCCCTCGACCGGACTTGAGGTCTCCGTGACCCAAGTCTATCTTTTTACCACCAAGAAAATCGAGCAAAAGCTCGTGTCTGTCCTTTTCCGAAGAACTCTTCCCAAAAATCTCCTCGTTCTCTTCCCTCGCACTTCCTTTTAACTCCCTCGCCCTCCTAACGGTCCAGAAAAGTCTCTCCAACAAATCACCGTCAATTCTGAGGCTAGAGTCCACCTCAGCGAACCAATTGGCTCCTTACCTTTTTTTGGGGCCTGTCCTTTCGTCGCAAGCGGTTTCTCAGACTCGAGATAACTTACCCTTTTCATCGCGTCCACTAAAGCTGACCGCTGGTGCCAGACTGAACTCCAGGCTCTCTTTGTCGGCGTGTCAACGAGGACTTCCCGCTGAGGCACCTGCTCTGTCCTGTGACCCATGGCGTGGGAAAAAAAGTTACCGCTAATGATCTGGAGGGATCTTAGGGGATCTTACAGTTGCATGATCTTTGAAAGATTTCTGACAAAGATGCATCCCTAGTTAAATATGAAAGCAGGATAAGAAGAAAAAAACAGAAGACGCGATAGAATACAGGGCAAGATATGGGCCATCCCATAGTAACAAAAGATGTTTGGGCGTTAAATGGATAACTCATAATTTACACAAGAGCGGACTGTATTAAAGTTAAAATGTCTTTATTTGAGCTAGCGAGAGCTCACACACACAAAGGATTACACAACAACAACACTAAGAGATACAAGCGTCCATCCGGGGATTTTACCCCCTGGGATTGAAGATTGAACTCGGAGGGGTTGCTAGGGGCGGGCAATTTCGATCTTGGCAATGTTTACAAATATCAAAGCAAATATACTCACACTACTAAACATTCTCCCCCGGTTGAAATATAAAATTTCAAGGTACAATTCAATATTAATATCAATACACCATTACACATGCAGATATGAATAAGATTAATTGAAACGAAAAATACAAGTAATACACAACCAAATATTAGAAAAAGTAACAATAAAAATAACAATTATTCATTATTATTCATTGGCAAAATACAAATTTTAGAAATTCCTCTCCGATATAATCCTGATTGTGTTTGAACATTAGCAACACGAATTTTTCCATCTGAGCCAGGAATAACATCTTTAACTCTACCTATAACCCATTTACAAGGAGGAAGATTATCTTCCTTTAGTAGAACAAGAGATCCAATTTTTAAATCATTTTTCTCAAATTGCCATTTTGAGCGTTGTTGAAGGTGGTTTAAATAATCCCGATGCCACCGTTTCCAAATAAATTGAACCACCTTTGTTGCTCTTTGCCACCTAGATAGACGATTATCAGGGGTGTCTATGATCTCCGGTTCTACTACAGACGTTATGGGTCGTCCTATGAGAAAGTGTCCTGCAGTTAATACACTTAAATCAGTAGGATCACAAGATAGGGGTGTCAATGGTCTGGAATTTAAAATTCCTTCTATTTGAGATATAATGGTAAGAATTTCCTCAATTGAAACTTTAGTATTTTTCATTACTCTTCTAAAATGATATTTGAATGATTTAACTCCAGCTTCATATAATCCACCAAAGTTAGGGGAACGAGGAGGTGAAAATTTCCATTTTATTTCCTCAGAAGCCAAATATGCTGATACATTTTCATCTGGTTTTTTAAGCATGTCTCTCAAGCGTTTCAGCTCTGACTGTGCACCCACAAAATTTGTTGCATTATCTGAATAGACAATGGAACCTTTTCCACGGCGGGCAAAAAACCTCTTGAGACAAGCAATAAAGGCTTCACTGGTTAGATCTGTCACTAATTCAAAATGCGCAGCCTTTGTGACAAAGCATACAAATATTGCTACATACATTTTGCGAGCAGTTATTCTTCTTTGAGCTACAGGTTTGACTAAAAGGGGACCTATAAAATCAACGCCACAGACATTAAAGGGAAAGGTAGGAGTAATTCTCTCTGCTGGAAGATTACCCATAATTTGATTAGCTACTACAGGTTTATTTCTAAAACAAGTAATGCAATCGTTCACAATTTTTCTAGATAAATTACGACCATGAATTGGCCAAACCTTCTGTCGAACTGCACATAATAAACCTTGAGGACCTACATGTAAGTTTTTAAGATGGAAATAAACAAAGATAAGTTTTGTTAATCTATGAGATTTAGGTAAGATAATAGGGTGCTTTTGATTATCAGTTAAGTTGGAGTATTCCAAGCGCCCTCCTACTCTAAGAATTCCATTAGAATCTATGAAGGGATTTAAATTTCTTAAATTACTACCCTGCGGAATAGAATTTCCTTTTCTTAAGGCAGAAATTTCCTTTGAAAATTCTCTTACCTGAACTTCTTTTATCAAGTATTCAGAAGCTACCTTTAATTCATCACCTGTTAGAGGTCCTGACCTCAGTGAATGATGATTCCTGCTATTGAAAATAAACCTAAAAATAAAACTCATAACACGAATTAGTTTCAGATAACTGTTAGTGACACTAAGTAAACAATCAATAAAGAGTTCCTTCTCCCTTGCATTTAAAGTTAAAAATATGGGTTTGGAAGTCTTAAGTTCACTTAAATAAACATCATCATTAGAGTTTGGAGTAGTCATAGGCACAGGAAAGTCTGCTTGCAGGAAGCTTGGACCAGTCCACCAGAGTTCATTGTTACAGAGTTTTTCAGGAGCTAGTCCTCTAGATAGTACGTCAGCAGGATTGTTTCCGGAACTGACATGAAACCACTGCTCTTTCTTGGTCAGTTCTTGTATCGCTGCAATCCTGTTTGCAACGAAAGTTTTAAGTTCCCATGGTTCATGTTGGATCCACGCAAGCACGATAGTTGAGTCTGACCACAAATAAATATCCTTGATTTCCAATTTGATGGCACATAACACGCGTTTCACTAATTGCGCTAATAAAACCGCAGCACACAGTTCAAGCTTTGGCACTGAAATGGACTTGAGAGGAGCCACACGGGATTTGCTGCACAAAAGACGCACACAGTTTCGTTCACCAGCTGAAGATTTAAGATACACTACTGCTCCATAGGCTCTCTCTGATGCATCTGCGAATCCATGGACTTCTAATTCTTCGGGAAATTCACATAGCACATGTCTTGGAATACACAGTTGATTGATTGAATGCAAGGAGATCAGAAATCTTTCCCACTCCTCGGCTTCTCGTTCAGGCAGAGAATCATTCCAGTCTATCTTTAGTTTCCAAAGTCTCTGTAAAAAGATCTTGGCGACAGTAATTAACTGGTCCTAGAAGACCGAGCGGATCAAATATCCTTGCGATGTTCGATAACACAGATCGCTTCGTATTTTGTGGACTAGGGAGGACTTTGAAGGAAAAGCAATCTGTGAGATGGTCCCACAGTAATCCTAAAGCCTTAGTTTCACTGGAACACGAAAAGGAATATTCTTTCTCCTCTGAGATATTACTTCGTAGATTTGATGCGATTGTTCTCCATTTGTGTAGTTCCATGCCTGCTCTAGCAAGCAAACGAATCAACTGTATCTGAAGCTCTCTCACTTCTTCTAAACTGTCACCTCCTGTCAGTACGTCGTCCATATAAAAATCTGAGTCCAGCACAGTCGCAGCCAGGGGAAAACACTGTCCTTCATCTTTCACTAGTTGATGAAGCACTCTAGTGGCCAAGTACGGTGCACTAGTAGTACCGTACGTTACCGTATTTAATTTGTAAGTTTTAACGGTATCATTTTCACCATTTTTCCACACAATTCGTTGCAAGTCTCTCTGTTGAGGATCAACCAGAATCATTCTGTACATTTTACGGATGTCAGCAGAAAAAACAAACTTATGCTTGCGAAATCGAAGCATAATAGAAAATAGATCCTCTTGGGTAAGGCCTCCGTTCATTTGTATGTCATTTAGTGATAGGCCATTAGAGCTTAATGCTGAGGCATTAAACACCACTCGTAGCTTAGTAGACGTCTTATCAGGTTTGAAAACCCCATGATGAGGTAAATAATAAGACGTACTTGGTTCGTTGTTATCAGTAACTAACTCCATATGACCTAGAGCTTCATACTCCTGCATAAAATCTCTATACAAAGATAAGAGCTCTGGATTTGTTGAAAGGCGTCTCCACAGTGAATTTAAACTACCCAAAGCCGATGTTTTGGATTCACCTAAACACTCAGGATCTTTCTTTAGTGGTAATTGGACTATATACCGACCCTCTGAGTTTCTAGAATAAGTTTTAAGGAAATGTTTTTCACATTTCTCTTCCTCAACACTCTTAATTGGTTTTTCAATTTTCTCCAACTCCCAAGACTTTGTCATATCCTTATGTAAGTCTTCTAAGTTAGCAATTAACTTACATTGAATGACTCTACTGCTTTGGCCTCCTGTCACATTGAGACGACCACTAGCCAGGAAACCAAAGACAGAATTTTGAAGGATTAATTGAGAGTTGGGAACACGACACTGTCCAGGAACTCACAGAAATATTCGTTACCTAAAAGAAGGTCAATTTTTTCAGGTTTATGGAAGTGGGGATCTGCCAAGGTAATGTTTGGTGGAAGATTAAGGGCTGAAATGTCCAAACACTTCGAAGGAGTTATTCCAGTTATTCTAGGCACCACAAGAAAGTCTATTTTTCTGATGTAGTCTCCCGTATGATTGGAAATGTCTGTTTTTAATTGCGTTTTTACTCTAACGGAAGTATCATTTAAGCAAGAAATCACTGCATCTGTTTTTTGCCTTTCAACCCCCAATAGTCCAACTAAATTTTCTGAGATAAGATTACAGCAAGCGCCCGAGTCAAGAATTGCCTTCACTGGCAAACTTTCCCCTTCGCTATTTGAAATGAGCAAGGTTGCCGTGCTAAGGAGAACACATTTCTCTGCGTCGTTGTAACTCGATCTCTCCCCCAGAAGCAATGGGGATCCGAAAGAGGGGTCATTGTTCGCAAACATCTGGAAGGTGTTCGCTGATGGATTCAGGGAGCTGTGGTTTGACACTTGTTGACTGGGCTCTAAATTGACTTCATCCCTGATATTTACTGAAGTAGTTCCGAAGCTGGTCGCATTTCTCCCTTGATCGAAATGAATCAGAGTATTATGGCGCTTAAAGCACTTCTTACAATTTCCTTTTGAATTGCAAATTCTCGCATTATGACCCTTGAAACAGTTGAAACAAAGATTTTTCTGCTTCAGAAATAGAACTTTAGCATTTACTGATAGTTTTAAAAATTCTTCACATTTATAAATAGCATGATTATCATTATTGCAAAATGCACACTTTGGTTTTGAATTTTTCACATTAGAAATCACCAGACTTGTATTTTTTGAATATATGTTGCGCTTTAAATTAGTAGAAGTTCTAGACGATTGAGATGTGCGCGCATAGTTCTTTAAAAAATCGAGCAACTCGTTTAAACTTGGAATTTCTTTACTTTTGTTAAATTCTCGTTCGAACCATAATTTAGATGATGCATCTAATTTTTGAAGAAGCATGTAAACAAACATTACCTCCGCAAATTGTTCCACCTCATAACCCAAGGTCTGCAAGGACCTGACGCACTCGTAAGTGGTATCTATAAGATTTAAGACAGACGACGCGGAGTCACTCCGTAAGGCAGGTATGGACATAAATCTTTTTAAATGCGCGAACACTTGATCTCTTTTGTTAGAGAAGCGATCTTCTAATAATGTCCATGCCGTTAAATAGTTCGCATCTGAGATGGTAATAGATTGAATCACTCTCGACGCGTCACCTGTTAGCAGTCCTTTTAAATATTGCAGTTTCATCGTTTCATTATTATGCACACTAGCTTTAAAAAGGTCGCTAAATGATAACCAGTCCTGAATGTTTCCGTTAAAGGAAGGGAGTGACAGCTTGGGAAGCTTCACATTTTCACTATTTGGATGTTGTGACATAGTATCACTGTTTGGCTTAATTAATTGCGAATTTATAGACAGTCAAATGTCATCTATGTCCTCTTGGATTGACAATTGTTCCTCAATAAATTTGTCTGTCTCTTCATCCTCACAGTTAGAAAAAATATTATCAAAGATTTTCATTAAATCTTCCGAAAATTGTTCACATTTTTTGCTATAAAGTTGAATTTCAGCATCGTTTAATTTATCTTTGACTTTATCTTTAATTTTAGTGACGTTACCTTTTAAGGATTTTTTCTTGTTTAAAACACTTTTTGACATTCTAATGAAAAAGTTTCTTGTACTCACTCAGTTATAAAAGGATCGCCACACAAGAGTCAACGTAGTTCACTGGGCACATCAACACACACGAATATGAAAGAGCATAAGAGTTCTTCACACACTATTAGGTTCACATATATCCATAGGTCCGAGCCATTCTCCGTATCACAAGGACCAAAAATGTTTGGGCGTTAAATGGATAACTCATAATTTACACAAGAGCGGACTGTATTAAAGTTAAAATGTCTTTATTTGAGCTAGCGAGAGCTCACACACACAAAGGATTACACAACTACAACACTAAGAGATACAAGCGTCCATCCGGGGATTTTACACCCTGGGGTTGAAGATTGAACTCGGAGGGGTTGCTAGGGGCGGACAATTTCGCCCTTGGCAATGTTTACAAATATCAAAGCAAATATACTCACACTACTAAACAAAAGGAATGTGCTTTAAGTGTAGAAAATATGATATAGGAATATACAGGAGCTAAAATATACCGAAGAATAATGGAAGAGCAGCACGTCAGTCTGGTGGGCAATACGGTCACATCAGAAGAGTGAAACCGTTAGTGAAAAAGCTAAATGAATTGTTAAGGCAAAGATACTGATATTGACATTAAGGAACTACTGCCTACCTACTAACGCACGAGTGTAAGAAACATTAAGGAACTGGAAGCGACGATGGAGCAGCAACAAACGCAGGGTTAAAAAATGGTGTTATTAGTTACATAGAGGTTAACATTCAGCGCCCATTCCAGTGGTTCGTTTGCTTGTTTCACTTCCACGAACTACGATTCAAACACTTATTTGAAACCTTAGACAGAGAGAAGATGGTACTAGATCATTCTCTGGGAAATTAGGCAGAGAATTGAAGGATTTTAAGAACTTACCCGTTATAAATTTCGCTGCAATTCAGTTAGAGGATATCAATGTACATAAAAACTGATCTTAGTGAAAACAAACAGCACCTTCCTCCATATATGGCTGTTAGAGATCCTGCATCTCTCAGTTACTCCCGATGGCTGATGTGTGCAAAGTTGCTCTTAAGGTTATTCATTTCCCAAACAAGCTTTATAAACGGACTAAAGGTGCTTGTCAACTACATTGTGAAAATGTATACTCATGTCTGGTTTGACATTAAAATACATCTGCCAGTTAAAAATTGTCCTAAATGCATCATGTTTGCTGTTCAGTCAATGAGTCATTTGTCAGGTAGATCATCGATCCTGTGACTGATATGATTAAGATAATAGATATAAGCATTAAGCAAGTTCTTTTGTCACCCAGAGAACATGTTATTAGCTGTGATAGTGGAGTGAGATAACATACACGAGAGTTGGATAAGAGGAGGGTAAGAACCTAAGGGGAAGTTTGACAGCACTTTTAATAGCACCTCAATGAATTTTGCTGTCACTGATTAGAGTGAGCTGATAGATGGTACGAAATATAATCTGCCGCCTTCTCCCCTGACAGAAAGCTTGACAACAGACTATTTCATTTCGTTTAACTGTTAAAAGGTACTTCAATCTAATCACAGAGTGTAGAAAAAGAGTGCGGACAAAGGAACGCAGATGGAGAGAGAACTTTGTTCTCAAGATAACCCCCTTCTTATCAAGATAGAATTCATAAAATGACTCGCATTAATGAATTATTTAGAAAAATTGCATTTTTAAAATATGACAATTTTATTTTTTTCTGTTTTACCAATAGACTTGCTATTGGTAAAACAGAAAAAAAATTAACATTTAATCTAAATTCTAAAACTTCAGTACTTTTCCGCGAATTCAGAATGTTGCGCAAGGTTTTCAAATATAATCTTTCTGTCATCAGACAACTAAAATGAAGTACAGTAGAGTCTCCCTACAACGAAGTCTCCCTACAGCGAATTTCTCCCTATAACGAAATTTTTAATCGGAATGTTAAATAACGTTCAAAAAATTCTCCATATAACGAAGTGGTAGTCTCCCTATACGGAATTTTTTCAGACCTTTATCTTTTCGATTTTTGTCATTTTTGAAGAAAGTTGCTAATTTCTGCGCAGACAAATCGCTCACACGTGCCTGTTTCTGGAACCACTCGCATGGTTCATTACAGCGATAACACTTAACAATAGAATGCTATGTGAATGCAGTTGTGGGGACCTGGGTTTCTACAGAGGGAGCAACATTTCTACGGGTCAAGATTCCAAGAATATGGGTGGAGGGGGGATGGAAACAGCAAATGGATGTGACAATACGCATTTTGTGTTTATCCGTACTAGTACAAATTATTCTCTAAATTGGTGAATTATCTTCACTTTTGAGCATTTATACAATAAAATTTAGTATAATTTTAACAAATTTATAATAAATATTACTTCACTTTTAATTGAAAGTCAGAATTAAATATTTTTGGACTTATCGCACATACTAAAAGGTTTGTAACATTTACTTAAATAACTGCAAAAATCTCTAATCTCCGTATAACGAAATTTTCTCTATAGCGAATTTTTCAAGTGGAACCAAGCGATTTCGTTATAGGGAGATTCCACTGTACTTAGACCCTAATATAAAACGAAAACCGTAGTTCTCATAATTTTAGCGTAAAAGTAAATTGTAATGTTTTCTGTTATTTTTTCAAACTTTAGGCTCTTTGCCCGAACTGAAAATTCAACTTCTAATTTTTGTTCAATATTTTTCCGTTGATTGCCATGTTAATTCACAACTTTTGAGCCCTATTAGAATTCGACACTCGAAAATTCGACTCTTTCGATCCAACCTAGCGCGCAGCTTCCCTCACACTCGAGGTTTCTAGCGGAAACCGAAAGAGGAGTATCCAAACACCTGTATGGGATTCCTATTGTAGGGTCTTAGCCCAGTGATACTGAGTTATGAAAAGATTCCACCAGACACAGCAATATCAGGATATTAATTTTAATTAAAGCTTCTTGGTTACTGAATTATTTACAAGAAATACACAAATTAGTATCAATCATAAATTCTGCCTAACTCAGGATGAGATAGCGTAAATCAAAGTTAAATCTGGATTCAATCGCAGATTAGATGTGAATCTTCTCGTAAGATAACTGAAAAGTTCAGTAAAGTTCTACTCAAGGCGAGTTCATTGTCCGATGGCCGGAAAAGGTGATTTGAGGGATTAGACCGCTCAAATAGTTGATTATAATTTCCAAAGAGTTATATCTGTTACTGAAGTAGGTAAATGGCAATGAAGTTTTGCACGTTCACTTTCGAGACAAATTCCGAAGAATTCCTCAGTTGCTTTCCAGCTCTCTAAGAGCTTATTCAGCCAAGGTTTGGCTTAACGGTTTCACGGGACTAGGCCCGAACAAGTACAGCGTCTCGGGCTGAGAGCTGTCTTCAAAATTCTCGACCACGAGAATTCAATCTCGAATCTCCACTCCGAATCGAATCTCTTCGAATATCCGACTCCCCTATTCCGTCCCGAATTCCAGCTTAAGAACACCTTTGACCCTACCCTCTGAGGCGTGGCCGAAAGGTTACGTTTTCATGATTTGTCCTGGTGATGAACAGTTTCACCAACCACAAATCTCTGCTTCTCTTCCCGCTTCATCATTGGCAAGAGCCACGACGTAATGCTTTCCTTCTGACGGTCAACTTGGGTGATCTTTTCAACGGTCAGTCGGCACGGTCCTTTCAAAAACCCTTCGGGTTATGTAATCAGGATCGGTTTTGCGACGTCGGCTTCATTTCTTCGTTCGCTTTCAGCTAGCTCGCTGGGGGGTCTGGTCACTCGGTCTCGTGGGAAATTGGCGGCCTTTTGGGACCGCACACTATTTTGTTGTTTTATGATGTTAGAACGCTTTAACGTTTCTCGAAGGAGAAGTAAAATGCAGAATCAAATTTCATCTCTATAGTAATGATGGCTACCTCTCGATTTCAGATTTAACACCGTGGAAAACTTCTAAATCTATCAAACCCGTATGCAGAATATGATAAACAAGTTCGCACTTGCGTCGTGTCAACAGAACATGACATTACCCGAAATTAAATCGTGCCAATTCAATTTCTTACAGGCATGTTAAACTCGGAGACTAAAAGGGACGAAGTGAACAAGATTTTTAAGTTTATGAGAGACACAAATAGAACTTCAATAAAGGTATTCTTCACTTCTCTGTAATCAGTTTTTCTACTCTCGATGAAATCTTTTTGACAGTATTTACTTTTATAGATAATATGAATATTATAGATCCCGAGCCTAAGTATTTCGAAGACCTCATTCCATCCATTGTTAGTATGCTAAATCAATCAGGAATTTCATTTCTTTTTACAACTGAGCCTAAAATCTGGAAGGTGAAGGGAACAAAAGAATATATTTTCTCAATGGATAGATATAAACATTGCAGAAGAAAATGGATCTGACACTAGCTAGGAATCAAACCAACAAATTAATAAAAATTCAACGTCGCTTTTTTCCATGAAGGTAACATGAGAACTACTCATATCGCACTTGCTAGAAAATATATTCATTGCACAAATACTTGGAAAGAATTGAACCCGAAAGGACCTCTTATCTTTTCTAAGCGTCGGAGACTTAAATTTCTTTGGTGATAAGATGACAGGACTAAGTGATAATAATCGTTTGGATTTTCATACTGGTCACTGGTCAGTAATGTCGTTGATCCACCACGGTGAAGTAATCATTAAGCTATACTAGTAAGAGGCCACCATCGAATGTTGCAACTCATTCAAATTATTAAAGAAATGTATTAAAAATAATTAAGATATGAATTTTAGATTAAAACTTCTGTTACGCTGGTCGGCCCATAGAATTGCTTGCTTCGAGTTTGATTTCCCCAGTTCATTATTTCTATAACGCGATTTCGTTTAGCATGACTTCTTTCATATTTGCAAAAGTGGAATTTGGTAATCGATTTTTCACTGACTGCCTGAAGTGCTAGAATTCTGAAATTTTGCACAACAGTATGTTTCCGAGCTCAGTATAATATTTTAATATTTTGAGAACTTATTGACAGCTAAATGATGAATTTTAATTAATTTTGGTTAATAGAGATACCTTCTAGTAGGAAATTTAAGACTACAAGTTTCCATAACAATTATTATGAATGATGAATTTTAAAATACATGAAAGACTACCAATTAGAAGATAACAAAATATGAAAAAAGATTTTAAAACATTCTTTTTTATTATTGCATACTGAAAGTAGAAAATATTATTTTATCAAAATAATTGACATCAAAACAAAATATTATAAGCGTTAACGTTAAAAATATAATTATATAGAAATAAAGCCACAATCAGTATCATAAGAAATATCATTCACGAAGAAATATATGATCACGATTTTGCATTGACGTCTATATTTTTGTTCAAAAAAACTATTTTCCACTTTTTAGTACACTAATAAGAGCGTGTTTCAAAAAGCATTATTTATTTACTTATTTTTGTATTCTTCTCTTGCCAGGTGGATCACCAGTTGTGCCTACTTCTGAAATAATCCAACCCAAAGAGGACGATGTCATTCTCAACGAAACCTGTGACTGCGAATGCTGCTTCTACCCCGACAAGACCGACTGCTCCAAGTACACGCTGTGTCTGGATGGTGTCCCGCACAGGGGAAAGTGCGCAGAGGGCCTTCTCTTCAACCACCTGGATGACAACTGCGACATCGCGGAGAGGGTGACCTGCCCGCCAACGTCTTCCTCGTGTCCAGCTGAAAACGGCATCTATCCGCATCCCGCTCTGTGCACAGCGTTCTACAAGTGTGTCAACGGACACCCGTTCTTGGAACACTGCCCTGCGGATAAGCACTTCAAAGCTTCTGAGAGGAAATGCACGGATCCCTGCGATGCCGACTGTGACAAGACACTGAGTAAGGAAATTTATTTATTTATTCCCTGAAAATATATATTGATGCATCGGAAGGACTATTGGGAGTATTCTTCCATACCGAACTACATAACATAACGCCGCCTGCAGCCCCGGTACCTATAACCTAGATTATTACACCAGTTTGATTGGGTGCAGGGCTGATTAGGCAAACAACTCCCCCCACGGGGCCCACGGCTCCCCATACCAGACACCGCCCCCCGAACAACTTCATTCCGTAAACAAACCATACAAAATATTTACAAATAGTGAGATTGACCGTACACAAAATGGCCATTGTTACTACAAACCTTGAATTTTTTGATATGCTAAGTTTATACTTATGTTACATTTGTTACAAGACAATGCTAACATGTTTGAAACTACTAAAGAACAAACCAATCAAATACTGTATACAATGTTTTCCAAAAGCATGAAATATAGTTCTAATATCTAAAATAACAAAATTCCTTTAAAAGGAATAGAAATAGAGTCGATGTTTATCTAGTTTAAATTTTTTACCCAAACCTGGAGTTACTGGATATGTTTCCATTACAATATACTTTTTACCATAAAAAAAAACATTTTAAAACATGAAAAAGACTTAACTGCACCCTTTATGCATCCGATTATATACACAGTTCTAAGTAATAAGGCCGAAATTCTAACAATTAATAAGTTTTATATACCGAACTACAGCAGGCCGTAAACAAAGCTGATACAGTTACAGCAGGCCGTAAACAAAGCTGATACAGTTCCGGCTCTCATGAAGCAGATGGCACTCCAGATAATCAACGAAATCCCTGGAGTGGATATCCAGATTTACACAGATGGGAGCAAAAATGAAGAAAATTAATCCGGGAGTGGGATATATATTAAGACTCCCAGAGAAGTCAGAAAAATTAAATTGAGAAACCCAGATAATTGCTCGGTGTTTAGAAGTGAACTGTTGGCTATTGAGGCCGGACTCGAGGCCATTTTGAATGAAAACAATTACGGGGCGGTATGGATATTATCAGACAGTCGAAGTTCAATACAACACTTGAAAGACTGGAACAACGTGGGCGATCGTACTGGCATCTCTATACTGCAATTACTTAGACATATAGGCGTGGATCATGAGGTGCACCTCCAATGGATACCCTCCCACGTGGATATTTATGGAAACGAGGTTGCTGACGATTTGGCGAAGCAGGGCACGGCTGAACCTTTGTGTTCAACCCCCTCATTAACATTTGACGAGATTTATTCCATCAGAAAAAACAAAGATTTAAAGACGTGGAGGGTCCCTCCATCCCATGATTGGTATAAGCAGAGCAGTCCTGGTGGCTCCATTGGCCTTGCCTGTGACAGAGCCGACCAAACGGCGCTGTCTAGATTTGTCAGCGGTCACCTGAGGAGTTGCTCCTTCAGCCACGGTAACAAAGTTTTTCCGGTCTGCGCAAAGTGTGGAGTAGCGAGTGCGTCCCCAGAGCACATCCTCTCTTGTCTTCGCCTATCTAGGGAGACTTTCGAGACGGATCCTTTGCTTGCTCTCGATTCTTGAGGGTGAGTGGGCTCATGGATGGTGTCTAGCTGCCTCAGACAGAGAGGGGGATTAGTAACAACAAAATTTATTTATTTATTTAAAGAAAAGCACATTAATAGGCATTTAATCGGTTAAATTAATTAAATTTTGATCAAAGTAAAAAAGATTCTTCTGTTTAGTACACTAATAAAAGTGTTTCTAACGACTGTTTTCAATTCGCGTTTCTTCTTCAGGTTGCAACCGGCCGCGTCCACCGCCTACCTGCGCCGAGAGTGACGGCCTCCTGCCGGCCGAGGGCGACTGCTCCTCCTACTATCAGTGCGCAGAGGGCCACGCATACTTCGTCAAATGCCCGGATGGATCGCACTTCAACGCCGAATATGGGGTGTGCGAGCCGCCATGTGACGCCGGATGCGACCCCACCATTGGTAAGAAGCAGTCCGACTCAACACCCGATGGCATTCGCGAGCACCCACTCCTCGCAAATTCGGTCGCGCCGCTCCACAATCGTCGTCGGTGCCAAATTCCCATGAGAATGGGCGCGGTGTGGTCGAAATGTTTGGATTTTTGATATTGGACTTCTGAAATTAGAAAGCAATTCAATAAGTTTCAGAAAAAAATTTAGAATCACCTTTCAAAAGATAAAGAAGGGAGAGGGCGCAATTTTGATATTTACCCTGGGCGCCATTTCATGTGGGTACGCCACTGTTCCCTCTTCTGTCCTGCCCTTTCCAAAGTCTATGTAAACGACATCCCGAAAATCCCCAGATCTCACCTTGCGATTTTCACAGATGATACAGCAAATTTAACAAATCACAAATACCCCGACATTGCTGTCCAAGCCCTCCAAAATTACGTGTCTCAGTTACAGCTCTGACTCACCAACTGGAAAATCAAAGTTAACCAGAGTAAATGTGCGTGCCTCTTGTTCACCAAAAAACGTGCAATGCCTATTTTAAACCCTATCCAAATTTTTGTCCAGCCCATCCCCTTTGTATCTGAATATAAATACTTAGGTTTAACTTTGGACACAAAATTATCTTTTGATTCCCACATCCAAAAAGCAGTAATCAAAGCCAAATCCACGAGTTATACACTCGGAAGGCTACTTGCTCGAAAGAGTAAATTAGCCATCAAGCACACGCTTCTGTTCTATAAAGCAATCTTTAGACACGTCCTGCTTTATGGCTCCCCCATTTGCGAACGGAACGGAATTTGCGTTACGGAGTACCGCGCGGACGCCAAGCGTCCGATGCACCTCCCCATCTAATTCATAAGAGTGCCTATAATTAAAATAAAATTTAAGAATTCGAATTTAGGATTTAAAATCGGATGAAATAGGGAGGAGGAAGCTTTTAAAATCTGGGGGAGCAAAATGCGTAGGGCACCACTTCAATTAAAAACCTGAAAGATTGCAAGTTTTCTAAAATCAACAGCTAGCCAGGATAGTTGACGCTCCTTGGTACGTCAGACGCAAACTCATAGATAATGACCTCAAAATTGACCCTGTTTTGTATTTCATGACATTTTTTTCTAAATAATTCTTTGAAAAATTACCCCAGATTTGCAACGAACTGTTGCGATTACCACCAGCCGTTCCGAGTTCTCGAAACCCAGAACGGTGAGACCCAGAGCGGTGCTGAATTGCACAATCGAACATTTTCCGACAATCAAAAGACGTCGGGATGTGAACACAGTTGAAGAGAATCTGAGGAGTTGATGAGATTTTGGGCAACGTAATTTCCCCAAAATATGCATTTCGACTTTAATCACGTTGTGCAAATCCGCGTTCTTCTGACTTCAAAATTATCACCGTTTTCCAGCCAAATTGTTTTGCTTCGGTCCATTCTAATCTAAATTTGCCTTCTAAGTTTCATGTTGTTGAGTTGCAACTCAGTAACTTAAATGAAAAAACGGATCTTGACACGAAAATCCCCTTTTTCCAAATTTTCACACCACACTAGCATCTTGCAGAGCATTTCCGTTAAAGTTTTAATCTAATCAATAGCATAGCGTTTCACAGTCTTTTGTTGCCCCTCTCAATTATTTCATCTGAGTTAACATCTCAAATTCGAATTATTATATGACTAATTTAACTAAAAGATCAAGCCTTATAATTAGATGTGGAGGTGCATCCTCGACGTACTCAGTGAAGAAAACTCCGTCCCCCTTTTTTCCTTCCTTCCCCGACTGAGATGCCTCACACAGTAGAGGAATGACAAGTTTGCTATCGATCATTTTGTTTGGACAATGTGACGCGTACTCATTCTTTCGTTATTTTGTTAGTTTGGAAAAGATATTTGATAATACTATTGCGTAGTAATGAATTAAAAGACTAACTATCCCCCATTCATTTCACTTTGGTGCATATTACAGTGTTATGTCACTAACCCTTTTCATTCTAGCTCGAATTGCAAGATGAAAGCCCCCCTGAGGTTATACGCTTCCAAAGACACCCCCTCTCATTAGCATATACAGTAGAGTGTAATGTCTTGGCCTAAGTGTGACCAAATAATTCAAGCTTAGGTTGGCCTAAGTACTTTTATTAATACAGCAATAATTAATAGACACTTCTCGCAGAGAAGTCTTGATTAAATATGATTATTTACAAAGTAAGCAGTAACATCATAGTTCTAGAACGTCAAAGTTCCATGGCAATTAGTCCCTAAGGGATTGCATTCACAGGATGGTTAGCTTCCACCTATTAATGTGATTCCGAACCACGAGACTACCAAGAGTGCTCGCAAGTTCATGAGCCGAGAGTTCGGGGATGCCGATTCCTCGGGGTTGCCTACCAAAGTCCGAATTCAATCGGAACTTTCAATCCGCTGATCACACAGTTCTCTTAGGTCCTCGGGAGCCTGAAACCTCGTTCGAGACGCCTAATCCGTTTCTCTCCGACGTTCTTCCCTCGAACATTCAGTTTTTATTCACCCCTGAAGGGGTGGGTGAAGTGGCGAATCTCCGCCTACCCTTTCCTACATTGGATAATGGTACTCTCATTGACCAACAGCTCCCTTCCTAGTCGTCAACCCCGATTATGGGAAGGTTCTTGAGTTTTCGCCACGACCGGCCTATTCAGGGATGACACCAAAGGGTACCGCTAATGTGCTGGCTGACAGTGATGGATTCTTCGGCATTGTGGCGGCTCTCTGTGAAGCCATTTCTTTTGCGCCCGTCTCGTTAGCGATGTCCAGGTGCAACTCTCCTGCTGTTTACCGCCAATATGAAAAGGGACGGCACTCTTTTTCTCATGGGAACGTTGCTCGCGGGAAAGAAACCTTACAAGAGTCTCCCTACAACGAAGTCTCCCTACAGCGAATTTCTCCCTATAACGAAATTTTTAATCGGAATGTTAAATAACATTCAAAATATTCTCCATATAACGAAGTCGTTGTCTCCCTATAACGAATTTTTTCACACCTTTATCTTTTCGATTTTTGTCATTTTTGAAGAAAGTTGCTAATTTTTGTGGAAACAAACCGCACACACGTGCCTGTTTCTGGAACCACTCGCATTGTTCATTCCAGCAATAACACATAACAATAGAATGCTATGTGAAGGGTAATGCAGTTGTGAGGACCTGGGTTTCTACAGAGGGAGCAACATTTCTACGGGTCAAGATTCCAAGAATCGGGGTGGAGTGGGGGTGGAAACAGCAAATGGATGTGACAACACAGACAATGGACACGCATTTCATATTTATCCATACTAATACATAATATTCTCTAAATTGGTGAATTGTCTACACTTTTGAGGCAATTGTGATTTTATTTTATTTATACAATGAAAATTAGTAGAATTTTAACAAATTTAAAATAAAAATGACTTCATTTCTAATTGGAAGTCATAATTAAATATTTTTGAACTTATCGCACACACTAAAAGGTTTGTTACATTTACTTAAATAACTGCAAAAATTTCTAATCTTCGTATAACGAAATTTTTTCTACAGCGAATTTTTCAACTGGAACCAAGCGATTTCGTTATAGGGAGATTCTACTGTATTCCACCCGAGTTAGGTTGTAAAGAAGCGAAGAGGAAACAGCAATACGCACGTGTAACAGACAGGATAGTTGAAATCCGGATACGCCGGAGAGGTGGGGTCGGAGTGACTCTAAACGCTGCCTGCGGCCCTCTATCCAGCACAGAGTTTAAGGATGTGAGAAAAGCTCGAGACGTCAGAATGCAAAGAATATACTATTTTAATCAATGTTTTGTAATTCAAAATTAGAGCAATAAAATGCAGAATCGAAACAAAACTGCCAAAGCTTTTAATTTTCAGTTTGAACTGGCTGAGGGAGCTGTAACGTGTTTGACAGCCAAAGACTCTGGGGAGAAAGGTCCAGAGCCAAGAAATACTCTTTTTTATAGCACGTGCGTGCAAGAATTTTTATTGAATAGTGATCTTGATTAAATAAGAGAAAATTATGAATATATAATGAAAGTTCAGGTACATACGATTGCAGTTCTGGTACAGTGATCTGTCACATAACCAAAACAAGCCCATTTCAACGAGTGGCCTAAAAGAATGAAGTCGGTCTTCCGTCGACCGGACTTGAGATCTCAGCGACCCAAGTCTAGCTTTTCACCACAAGAAAATCGAGCCCTTCCTCGTCTCTGTCCTCTTCCGAAAAATCTCTCTTCGTCCTCCATCCTCGCACTTTCTTTTAACTTCCATCGTCCTCCTACTGGGGGAACCGTCCAGAAAGCCTCTCCACCAATCCCCGTCAATTCTGTAGGTGGAGTCCACCTCGGCGAGCCATTATTGGCTCCTTACCTTTTTGGGCCTGTCCTTTTGTCGCAAGCGGTTTCTCAGGCTGGAGATAAATGACCCTTTTCATCACCTCCACTAAAGAGTAGTCCACTGGCGCCAGACTGGACACCCGGCTCTCTTTGTCGGCGTTTTAGCGAGGACTTCCCGCTGAGGTACCTGCTCTGTCCAGTGACCCATGGCGTGGGAAAAAAAGTTACTGCTCGCTAATGATCTTGGGGGATCTTACAGGGCTCATCCACTTTCTCATCAACAACGGATGGAAACAGTGCAAACACTGAATTTTCTTTCATTGTCAGAATGACGTCAGCTTTCTAGAATATCTCAGATTTTCCCAATTACAACCAAATTTCTCTCGCGCCGCATTCACTGGCGTAAATACGGACATTTTGAAGATCCGGACACTAGTTCGGACGTCAGCTGGAAATCCAGGTTGTCTGGCCGAAATCCGGCCGTATTGTAACCCTACATGAAACGCCATCTACCTATGCTACCTATTCCTCCCTAATGTTAGTCTGTGTGGTGCTGATGCACCCTGAATGTTTAAAAAAACTTGTATGTAAGGAAAGAAATATCCGATAGAATTACTCATGCTTGGCGAAAAGGAATGCTATACGATTATAATCGTGAACGTTGCAAAAGGAGAAAGTATACAGCATTTGTGTATCCGATGCTGAAACGTGTTCTTGTCTTTATCAGATACAGCTTTCTAAAATTTTGTCGCGTAAAATATTGGGAAGTTTTATAAAACAAAAGAGACGTCTGATTATCAGTGTTAAATCTTTTTCAGTTTTTCTTAGGGTTTTCATAATAAAAATTTGACATTATTTTAAGGCATTTGCTAACCTCAAAATCATGAGCCAAACGTTTCAAGTAACACTTATTTTTTGACTTCGTAACGCAAATTTTCACTGTTACGGATTGTGCAATTTAAAGTAGCTGAACATCATTCACATATCCAAAATAGTTTCTAGATTTAAATCGTAGTTCCACAATCAACACAAAACCCGATAGGAAAAGAAGCTTCTTGTATTCTAATATCAGGAATGAGATTCTTCCGCTTTTTTGGTGGATTTCCGCTTTTTTGTTATTTTGGAGAAATTTCGCTTTTTTTTAAAGAAAAAAATCAGTTTTTTTTTCCCCGCCGCAAAAATTTGCTTTTTCTTCCGAAAATTCCACTTTTGCACAAAGAAAAGAAACCTTTATATCTTCCCTTTCTGAAAGAAAATGCTGTTAATAGTTAATAATAGTTAAATATTCTTTTTCTTATACGTACTTAATTCTAAATAATTAAGTTATTAATTATTATAGTGCAATATTTTCATCATGTTGCATGTTCTGATGTTTTTTTAAAAATTTAATAACAATTAAATATTCTTTTTCTTATACGAACTTAATTCTAAATAATTAAATTATTAATTATTATAGTGCAATATTTTCATCATGTTGCATGTTCTGATGTTTTTTAATTTAATAACAATTAAATATTCTTTTTCTTATACGTACTTAATTCTAAATAATTTATAATTAAGTTATTAATTATTATAGTGCAATATTTTCATGTTGCATGCTCTGGTGTTTTACTTCTTAAAACATCCTTCGCGTATAAATAATGGTACAAATTTTTTGCTCACGTATGATTTCAGTCTTTTTGCTTTTTTGACAATCTCATCCCTGTAATATTTATTTTTTCGGTAACCAAAAATTCGGAACACAAGTGTTACTATTAGCGTCCTTCTGTCGTCTGCATGTTTTAATGGAAGCATCGATTGATCTTTTCCTAGACTGCCCCTCGCCCGTTCAGCATGCTAACAGTAAGTCGCTCGACATCTCGACTCCGCGCTGCAGAAAACCTGACGGGCTGTTTCCTGCCGCAGAAGACTGCGGGGCCTACTACCTCTGCACCAAAGGAAGGGCCCACCTGCTCCGATGCCCCCCTGGATTGCACTACAGCATCAAAGACGAAACCTGCGAGACTCCCTGCAATGCACAATGTAACAAGAATATAGGTAAGCAATCAGGGCCGTCTTATGAAATTTAAGCGCCCTGGGTTAAAATAATTGGTCCCTCCATCAGAACCGTAATTAGGAATTTGAGCCCTTATTGTAGAATGAATGTATCTAATTAGTATAATAATTGAGTAAAAAAGTCACTTATTCTGTGAGTAAAGCCTCCTAATTTAAAAAATTGTCGCCTTTTCAAAATAGGATTTTGCGAGCCAATTTTCGCGATCACTCCTGACCGTATACGTAATTATTTTTAACGGTTGCATTACATAAAAAGAATTATTTTTTCAATTCTCTTCTAAATATTTACAAAAATTTAATAATATAGTTATTTAAATCAATATGATAAAACACATATAAATGCTTTGTATTTTGTTTGACATTTTTAAAATTATTTATTTATTATAACTATTGACCCGGAGAGGCGGGAACTCTCGCTGGACTGCGGGGATTTCCCTTCCTACCTTCCTCTATAGGTGGGCCTGGTTACAAACCAGCGGGAGTGATCTCCCCTAAACTTTCTCGTAAACTCCTGACAATGTAGAGAAAAATATAAGCTAAAAGGCAGTGAAACGAACAGGAACCCCAAACGCAGTGGAGAAAAAAATAAGCGAAACCGGTAATACCACGATTTCCGAAGGTCGTCCAACGCGGAAGCGGAATTAGAAGCCAGCGTGATTACCAAAGGGCTGGGTGTAAGATAAAACCAGTATGCATGCGCGTGGAGATAGCGGAGTTTTTTTTTTGATACCCGCGACGGCCCAGCCTACCCAAAAAGGGTGTAAGGCAAAAAAAGGCCGCCGGGGAAGCAAAGAAACCCCCAAGGCGCGCCGGCCAACGACAGGACCCAGCCCCCGCACTAGCATTCATTGAGTCAAAGAGAAAAGTTTACAAACATTGCCCATAGTGGCAGTAAAATATAAAAAGGGTGCTGGACACATAAACAATAAAAAGCATGCCGGACACACAAGCTGAGTAAACGTAGTTACAAAAATGAAACACCAATACATACTATGCTCAAACAGGAGCAGAAATTAAATACAAAAGGTGCCGGACACAACACATAATGTCGTAACACAATTGATAAAAGATACAAGCGATGAGGTCTCAAGCGACCAACTCATCGGTCGCCACGAAAGTATACAATTAAAATGTTACAACAGATGAGCATAAAAATCTTGCAATACAAGCAATTAATAAATAAAATTATCATAAAACATCAATTACCATATATAAAAAGCAAATGTAAAACACACATAAAAGACAGACAAGACACACACACACATCACACCAATCACAGCAAACACACACACACCAAGTCATATAAAAAGTTAAAAGAGATTTCCGAATAGGTCATTTAAAAAGGTCTAAACCCAAACCGGAAAACATCAGAGTGAGATCGACGACATCCGATTCGTTAAAAAGAGAACAGATAAAAGAGTTCAAAAATTACAAAGTCAATTAAAAAACACAATCCCAAATACAGGCTCGAAGGAGATCCCAACACACACCAATTACCTACAACCAACCCTTGGAGAGAACGGAGGAACGAAACTAACCTCGTAAAAATTAAAAAAAAAAACGACACATAACCGACTAGGGCCAAAAAAGATTTAAATAGGTCTCTATTAAAATATTTTATGAGTTAAAAATAAGATCACAAAATGAAACAAAAACAGACAAGTTTAAAAAGTTTGCAGGATAAGCGTGGGATGGGAAAGCAGTAGACAATATATAAAAACCATTAAAAACAGTAAAATATTGCAATAAAATATTCAACAACAATACACAATACCACACAGTAAAAAGAGATGAGGAACAAAGAGTACATACAAAATAATGGCCGAATATGAAACGAAATATAAAAAGTATATAAAAAGTATAAGACATCATAAAATACCACCAAGTGACCGACACAGTTAAAATGCAATAAAACAGGTCTTAAAGCAAGTGAAAGTCCACTTAAGTCAAGTAATTAAAATAGAGTTAAAAATATCAAATGTTAAAAATGTACAAAGGATCTAAAAAAGTCAAAATATATAATTAACAAACAAAGCGACCCCACAACGAATATCTGAAGGGTCAAAACCACTGCGGAGTTAAGTGTAACTGAGAATAGTGGAGTGCCCTTCACGCCTTAGGTGACCCTACCAGGAGTATACACTCCCGACGTACTTCACCCACTCCTCCCAGAAACACTCCCAATAAAGGAAAAACCCCAGTGGTAAACCAAATATGAATACAAATACAACAAGAGTCGCAAGACAACAAAAAGATCCAAAAAGCCATTACAAAACGGACAACACACCAAATAAAAGGTAAAAGGTTTAAAAATCAACACAGCTTTAAGAGATCCAAAAAACTCAAAAAGGGAAACTCACACAGCTTGGGTCAACGAATCGCACACGTCCCCACTGATCCTGAAGGCTTCTTTAAGTTTATTAAGGGCCTGGGAATTATTGATGAGATTTTGGAACCAGGCCCTTTTGTGGGCGTTTGCGGGTTTAACTAAATGAAATTTTTGGGTGAGCGAGCAGCTAAAGGTATAATGATCTGCATCGCCCACCTTCCCACAGACGCACAAAGGGGAGTCTAGAATTTTAAAACGACATAAATAAAATGGAAATGGTCCGTGCCCACTTAAAAAAAAGATTAAAAACTTGCTGTGAATTAAAAACTTCGGGCTTACGTGTTCGAGATATTCCCTGACTCTGGCTCCGGAGGTAGAATTGTATTGCCTCCAATAGTCGTTCCATTCTTTGATCATAAGTTTATTGAGTATCCTTTTAACATAGGAACGGGGAGCCGGGATAATTGTGTCAACCCCCATGGTGGTCGCAAGTTTTGCCTGTTGGTCGGCCAATTCGTTCCCCTGGATCCCTACGTGGGCTTTGACCCAGGAGAGGCCGACCAAATGTTTAATTTTTACAAGATCTTGTTTTATGTTATTTACAAAAGAAGATCTGGCGCTGGCACTCTTGATGGCGGCTATTGAGGAAAGGCTGTCAGTATGAATATTGATGGATACATTTTTGCTGGCAGCCCAGTTGGCCGCACAATGGATGGCGGCCAACTCTGCTTGAAAAACGGAATTGTGACTTTTAAGTTTGTAAAGGTGATTTTCAATGTTATTGTTTTCTTGGAATATGCACACGGCGAATCCAGTCTCATCTTCGATCCTGGACCCGTCCGTGTACACCTCAAAATCTGCGTTGGAAATATTTTCGTTTAGGATAACAAATTTGCTGCTGGATGGAATATTTTTAATTGAGATATTATTGTCCAGTTGTATGTTGCCCAAGATGTCAGTATAAAGATTGGCGTGTCCAGCCCAGATCCGAAACTTGATAAATTCGGTTTTGGCGACCACGTGCAAGGGGGGGATCCCAGTCAGGGTGTTTAGAACATTTGTTGATGTAGTTCTATAAGCCCGAGTATATTTGAGTAGAAAGATTCGTTGTATCGAGTGGAGTCGATCAACTTGTTGTTTGGTGAGGGCCCCACCCCAGACACTAGCGCCATAGAGCAGGGCCTTTTCAATTACTGTAGAATACCAAAGCTTGATTAGATTTTTGTTGAGACTCCACTTAGTTTTGACAATACGGTTAAAATTACAAGTTAAAAACAATGCTTTATTATGTAGCGATAAAATGTGGGGGGACCATGTGAACTTGTTGTCTAGAACTATCCCCAGAATTTTTAAACTGTCCGAAATTTTTATGGAGTAACCATTTATTTTAAGAGTGAGTTTCCTGTTCAGGACCGTGTAGTTTCTTTTAGAAAACTTGTATGAACTAATGCTTCGAACAACCAACGCCTGGCACTTCTCTGCAGAAAGTTTCAACTTGAGGTCGGATAGGTTGAGGGCGATTTGTTCGAGGGCTGAGTTGGTATTACTTTCAAGATCTCTAGCCCTCCTACCACTGACCACAAGTGCCAGGTCGTCGGCAAAGGCTTGAGTATAAAA